>JBBPDB010000001.1:40872682-40898963 GCA_037974465.1 Brachypetersius altus | reverse complement strand
CTGGTAAAGACAGTCCCAGTCCGCCGCTGCGCGCGTTACTGCGGTGAAAGCACCGCCTTTCAAAATAAAAGGATTTTTAAAACCTTCCCATTAAAATCCTTTAACGTATATACCACTAAAACATACACAGTAGACTACTTTATGTATGCATTTTCAGTCTTTTGAAACCCTTGTTTGTATTTTAGCACCTATAAATTATATCCTATATGTATTATATATGTGATGTGATGTATTATATCATCACTGTCCAAACAAAATCATGATCACTGATTAGAGAAAAAAAACCCAGCCTCTTCCTTGAAACAGCGGATTCTGATACACCCTGACACCCCCCTCCCTCTTGTCAAAAAAACAAACATTTATTAACATTTACCAACATTTACTAATTTCATTGTTTAGAACTATTCTGTATGATATAAAGATATTTCAAGTATACATGCAACTGAGGATTGCAATTAATTACATTGTACTCGACCAGTACCAGTTACAGTTATAATTAATGTGCAGAACATTTTACTAACACAAAAATACAATTTCTCGCTCACAAATGTAACACATTATTAATCCATTATTGTTAGATAATAGTGTATTAATTAGTAATTCATTGCTTTTTCATGAAAAACCAAACCTTAACTTTAAAACAAAAATCAAAATGTCCTGAAACCAATAAAATCAGACATTAAGCCCTAAGACACAGATACAGACACAGATGTGCGCACACACGCACACACACACACACACACGCACACACGCACACACACACGCACACACGCGCACACACACGCGCGCACACACACACACATACACGCACACACACGCACACAGACTCCTAGACACCTCCCCCAGAAGAATTAGCTTTGAGTCTCAGTCCATCAAACACACTCCTTGCTAGGTGGCAAGTAATTTGAGCTGGGCTGGCAGGTGCTTGAGGAATACAAGGCGGGCTGTAAAGCATGTCGATGTGCTAATATCTGTTATGGCAAGAGGGTGCATCTAAAGGACAGAGAGCAGAACATGCAGCATGAACAAAGGTACACAGCGTGCTCCAGGGGAGCACATCCGCATGAGGAGTGAGTGACCCTGCGGGATTTGATTGGGTGAATACAGGGAACTGGTTGAGCTCCAGAAGCCTGGAACAATTAGAGATCTGTCTGCTTCTAAATTTGCATGACAAGCAGCGTGTTGTTCCCCCCACAGCCCGACATGCGCAATTTCCCCCAAAGTTATTGAATCAGGAAGTGTGAGGGAGCCAGAATGAAGAAAGAGAAAGGGAAAAAAAGAATACACAAGTTGTGTGTGATTACATGGAGGGGCTTTTGACATCAATGCACAGCAACAGTTCTCAGACAACAAATGGGGAAGTGGCAAGAGGCAGTTATGTTTAATTCAGACGTCTAGAGCGAAAAACACAAATGTTCAGCAACAGCGCCTTTCTCTTGAGCAGATCGTTCGTGCCATGCATTGCTTTGTCACAGTCGTTTTAAAAGCTCATCTTGTCAAAAAAGGTGAAGAAAATTCGCCTTTGGATTTTGGACCATTGCCACAAGTTCGTTCAACAGGTCATTATTGCTGGAGCACGCATATCACTGACTAGCTAATCATTACAGACACTGATTACCATATTAATACAGACTCATTAGATCAGGGGGGTCAGAAGCTCCAGTGACCCAAATATATAGTGCTGTGCCCTACAAAAACAAGGAAAACATTCAGTATCTAAGCTATAAAGCGTTGCATTTTACCCGTTCCCAAACTTAAAACTTAATTACTTAATTATCCCAAACTTAATTACATTACACAGACAGTCTATGGCAATTCACTTTAGATACTACATTTCCCATAATGCCATAATATTTTTTTTTCTTTAAATGCTTTCAGTTTCTGTAATCAGGCTGTACTGCAGTTGTTCTCAATATAGATTATTGTAAATGTACATATTAAAATGTTACAGCATAACTTTAAATATACCAGTAATTAGACCAATAATATTGTCTTTTTACTCAAAGCGACTCTATGAACTAATTATTTTGCAAGTTGCTGTTAATTAAATTACTTGATACAAAAATACATGACACAATATCATCTAAACTAATGAAATTAAAAACATCAAGAACATTGAGATTCTGTATTTATGTATTTATGTCCAGAGCAAATAAAATCACTTTAATTGGGCCTGGTTAGACATTATTTTTTTTATTGGTTAGAGTATTCAGTCTGTTATTTATACAGATACAGTATATGCTTAGACAAATAACCCATGAAAGACACACCTCGCCATGCTTTGATCAAGTATATCTCTGACATCAAAAAGAGTGGCTAAGATGCACGTATGTCACATACCGATGTTTAACTGCGTTTGATGTGTTTATCCTATCTGTTCACTTAAAGTGGAATAATCTCCCCGATCGCAAACATCTTGCATGTGCCAGCATCAGCTGGTTGATGCAAAGGACAGACAAAAGGAATTAGTGAGATGTGTGGAGGGTGAAAGCCAGGATCTACAGAGAAACACCCTGGGACTTTTAATGGCTGCAAGCTGTGAGATTCACAGTGTTTTGTCTCACTTTAAATAGAACAGTCCATTTTTTTACATGCAGTCCCCGGCATGGCTCAGGGATAGCAGAAGCCTTATAGATCACACCATAATCCTCCTCTTACATCTTCTGTTCTACACCCAAACATGACCAAATCATGGAGCTGTCTATGGAGAATCCCAGGGCAGCGTAGCAGCTAATACACTTAACAGTCTGGTGTTCTGTTGGGATCAATATCCTTGGGACACCGTCCATGACTGTGACTGAAGCTTAAATGATTTAAGTGTTCATTCAGCAAGTTTCCACTGACAAACCAAAAGGATAAATGAAGTAACTGACAGAAAGGGTCACTCTTTCTGAGTTACTGCATTAAACACACTGCATGTCACATTCCATTTTAGTCCGGATATACACTACGTAACTTCTATGTTCTGTTTCGAAATGCGTCATATTCTCAACCTTTCACAGAAATCTTTTCCCATTAAGCAAAAAGAGAGTATCAAACACACCATGAGTTTCAGCTCTGAAACAGTTCTCAAAATCCCAGATCTGGCTGTTTCACTGATCAGCCACAACAAATAAAAACACTGACAGGGGAAGTGAAAAACGTTGATCATCTCAATACAATGGCACCAAGAAAAGCAAAGGCTAGCTCCTCCAATCAGATCCCACAGACGTATTACTGTAACATCTTCTGCTGAACATGTCAATACTGTCTTTGACAAAACAAGTGCCAGAACACAATTTGTGCACCACAGCTTGCTGTGTGTGACTGGACCCAGGAGTTGGAGCGATCATCATGTAGGGGGTGTTTGAACCTGCAACTCTGTGAGAAGAAGAAAGAGTCTGTGACGCTCTGGGCAACATTCTACTGGGAAACCTTGGGTTCTGCAATTCATGCAGATGTTACTTTGACATGTGTCACCTACCTAAACATTGTTAAAGACCAACATTGTTAATACCTCTTCATGGAAACAATGTTCACTAACGTCAGTTGCCTCTTTCAGCTGGATAACGCCACACTGCAAACACCACTCAGAAAGCTTACAGGAGGTTCTGCTGCTAACGTCTTTGTGCCACAGCACACCTTCAGAGGTGAAGCCATGTCTAAGTCTAAGCTGTTCTGGCAGCGCAAGGAGGACTGCACAATATTAGGTGTCGGGATTCCATTTTATGGCTGATTGTTGTGTCATCATAACAAACACAGCAATACTGAACCAATTTGTTCTTTCAATCTGATGCACGAGTTAGAAAATGGAAACTGGGTTTTACACAGCTAGCAGCTCATCACGGTCTTCTGCACTCATGGGACAGATGCATGTCGCTTTGTCTTTGTTTTCTGTATCTCCTTGTTTCTTACTGGCTGTTCCCTAAATCACTCACATTTCAACACTGACCATGTCACACCAGGGTATGATTTTGAATCATACAAATCAAGGACTCCAATCGCTCCAGAGCTGGAGGCTGAAGTTTGACCGGTTTCTTTTCCTATTCTACCAGATCTTCTGATCATCAATCACTTCCGACCACATACCCCACCTGGAAAATCACTTCAGAAAGGGACTGATGTGGCTAATCGCGGGGTTAAAGCTATGCAGTGCAGACCTAGTTTTACACACAATCCAGAAACTAACATCGCAAAAGGGCACATGGTTTTTTAATGTCTACATATGGAGCGATTTACAAATTCTAGACAAATGAATTAAAACAATTTCATTTACAGGTGATAGTGATGTCTTTTTAAAGGCAGCACTCTGAAATAAATTACTTGACTGTGCAAAATGACACTTGCATTCTGTCTGTTGATTGATTATTATGCATAATTGTTTTCGTGAACATGCCTGAAATGTCACAAAACATGCATGAAATGTTAATCATGACTTCTCTGCGACGTGACAAATTGTTTATTGACTTGTTTTGACTTCATTTCTCGCATGTTGAACCTAAAACACAAGTTAAATAATATAAACTTTCTCTACAACGTTGGCCATTTTATCACCATGTCTACTGAATGCGGAGGTGAAATATTGATCAAGTTGGCTGTTTGGATCTGTGTGGCACTCTTTCCAGATTTTGACACCCAAAGAAAACCAGAAAAAGCACGAAAACCTCTGAAAAGACAGCAGATCATGGGCTTCGAGGTGTCAGCTCACACTAGATAATGGCTACTGAAGGCTCCACAGGGCGAAGCTTACTTATAAAAGCTGCTGTTGAAGAGAGTGAGCTTTTACAAGAGAAAGGCAGAGTGACCACTTCAATAAATCTCACAGCGGACCATACTGCACTTTTATCAGCTTTTGCCAGCCCTATAAATACTTCACTCTGCTGTAATGGTCTCACTTTTGGGACTACAAAGCCGTGTATATGGCGATCATTAGAGGACTGAACCCATCCTTAGCTTCTACATCCTGTCACAATTCAAAGTCACCCTAACAACCAAGACAAGATGCCTCATCCAAACATTCACAAAGCAAAATGGGTGCCCTAGGCATCACGGAAGATCACCCACTGACTGAACAAGCTGTTTTATAAGGTTCTAATTTTGGAAATGAGCTGCAGTTATTACCTGCCATAACAACAATGTGGTATAATTGGATATTAATATATTATTTCTCATTCATAGCAGAATCAGTGAAATTCCATGATTACATTTTTGCTGTTTCTATAGTTGATTGATGTCTAATCTGTGGTACAAACGGTGGAACTTCAGACGCAAATTGTCGATACATGATGTAAAAGTAATCATGCAACTATGGAATTCCATGTGCTATTATTTAATAACATCTCAGCACTGTTCAAACAAAACCTCGAAATGTCCGTTGTTATTATTTTGTCATTTTTTTACATCATTACACAAGCTCAAATTTAATGGTGAATAGACCGATTTTCATGGTCTAGAATTACTTTTGTACATTTGTACATTCATTGTGCATTAACTTCCATCACAAGTTTTTTTGCATCAAAACCTGAGGAATCATTCCTTGCAGCCTTGAAGACTAAAACACAAACAGCTGAAACAGGTCTCTTACCCATGCTGCAGTTGGTGATGAAGAGGGGGTCGTAGGTGGCGGTCTCCTGCTCCCCTGGCTGGTCGTAACTGGACGAGATCCTGAAGGGTTTGCCACGGGCACCCAGGCTGAGGTGCACCACTGCCCAGCTGCCGAGGAAAGAGAGAAGCAGCAAGATCAGCAACAGAACCAGGCAGCAGGGGCGGCAGAGAGCCTTTCCTGGGCTGGAGGGGGTCAGCGCAGGCCCTGGGAGACCCTCTTCCGCATGGGTCATCTCAGCCATCTCCGGGGAGCTTGTAGAGTGTGAAACCTGACCTCCCGAGACTAAGCCTGTCTCCTCTGCCATTTTAGGGTCACTCTGTCCTACAGTGTCACACATGCCCTATTGCACAGTGGGGCTGCTGAGGCCAAAGTTGGTGTTGGAGCCCAGTCGTGGCTCTCAACTGTTGGTCTTTAAATCCAGGGATTGTTCCCTGTGTACAAGTGAGAGGATCTAGAGCTGCTTTCTGACTGCTTAGCCAAACATCGCCTCTCATAATGTAGTCAATGTTCAAGCTAATTTTATTAAGCAAATTGAATAGATTTCACATTGCCTCCAGGCTACTAACCAATGGTTTTACTTCCCTCTTTCACCACTGCCTCCCTCCATCCCTCCCTCCCTCTATCCCTCCCTTTTTTCCCTCCCCCTTCCTCCTTCCTTACCTCCCTCCGCCCCCTTTTCCCTGCATTTGTTCACCTGGCTGTTGTTTATTGCAGGCTAGTGTGTCTCTAATCTCACTGCGGGATGTGCACCAACATCCGACCCACTCAACGGGAATTAGAAGTGAGAAGCATAGCAAAATGGCATCTCCAGGCTACAGTTCTGCTAAAAAGAAGGGCTGGCACTCTGTGTGTGCCGCAAAACAGGGAGAGAGAGGGAGAGGGAAAGAGGGAGAGAGCGTGCTTTGGTGCATAGGGGGACTGAAACTGGGCTGCTGAATGCATTTTGCACTCTTCACTTAAAACCCCAATCTAGACTGGGGAATACAGCAGCATCAGTGAGAGCATGAACCATTGGACTCTGAGCACTCATTTAATGATGCAGCTGTAAAGCTGCTATAACTGTAATACAAAAAAAAACCCTCTGTGTTGCAGTGATTCATGAGTGATCAGAGTGAGGAAGAAGTTCATGAAAGGGTTCATTGTTTCAAATTTAGCTTTATTATTTGTAAACCACAATTAATTAAGCTTTCTTGGAGTGGGGTGGGGGTGGGGGACGGGGGCATGGGGCATTCAATAAAAGTGCAAAATAACTCTTTTGTGCCGCGACAGTGACCAAAAGGTCCTGCTCGAGGCTATTTCCAAGCTCATATGTAAGGAAGAACCAGAGGCTAATTTCATTTTTGATGTTGTCTGATTAACCTCTGCTTTTCAGCACAAATGTTATTTTGCTGATATATGGGATTCAGAGTAATACATATCAATCGGTGCAATACTTAATACATTATAGTTAACATGGCATTGCCGTGATCTCAGCTGTCAAGCTCTAATTACTTACGTGAAACTGAACATGCACATACACACACACACACACACAAGGACAAAGTACACAGACTATATGGAAAGACAGAAGAAGGAGAGAAAGAAAGAGAGTTTGTGCATGCCAAAATGATTTGATTAAATCATCAAATAACAAAAGTATTACGTTGGTCATTTCGTAACACCTAATTTAAAGTGTGTTCACGCTTAAATAAAAAGTCTGGATTTGAAAACAAACACATTAATCAATGCATAAAGTGTTTCTATTTACTAATGGGACATTACAAACAATTTCTCATTCACAGTGGCAGCCTTGCATGTCCCTAACAACCTCATAGTGGAAAAGGAAGGGCCATGAAGAATAAAACAAAGCACCCACCCAAAAAAAATGCATAAATGAAAAAATATGAACAATGGCTTTGTGTATGGCTAAAAAATATTTTTTTTAAAATATATAAAAATATATATTGTTAAAAATATCCATAAATGGGCTCTTCAAAGAAGAGAGAGAGATTTGTCCCATTTGAATGTTTTTGGTAGCAAATTCCAATCACTAGCAGCAGCACACTGGAATGACAACAGAATAAAGGACGTATTGGATTTAGGGCTTTTACTCTCATGTACTGTGATGATACACAGATATTTGCTGCAAGAACTGACAGACAGGGAGGTGAGCATTTAAAACATTTTTTTTCATAAATAAACATAAACCAGTTGATGTTATGACAAGTTTTCGGGGGAGACATTTGACCGGAGAACGCAGAAAGCAATGGCATGCTTTGAAAGAGGCCTAACTTGTGTCAAGCTTTTGAAGAGTTCCTTTACAAGCCAATCTATAAATTGGATTTCAATAATCAAATTAAGGAAGCATGGTAATTAGGACGATCATGCGTTTGGCAGCAGATGTAAAAGAAAAAAACATACCTTCTAAGAAGAAAACCACCAAAGTGACCTTTGACTGCAGCCGAGTGCTATTTAGGCAGATTCTTAAGTATTTATGCACCATAGCCTTCTATTTCTAGTAGTAATGTCCTGGGGAGGGGGACACAATGCTCATCCAACCAACCACATAATGTGACAGTGTTCAATGATGAAATGAGATTAATAAAAACCAGCTGTACTTCAAGAAAACGAATTTTATCACTGGATCAGGAGACAGACCAATCTATCAACAGCACATAAATGAAGACGAATATGAATAACGGCATAAATAAATACGGAAAAGAGAATTGGACAAAGTATTGAGCCCAGGGAAGTCCTAAAGATAGTAAAGGGGCTGAAAGAAAATTTACACCCAAACCCCACCTCACCTTACCTTATTACACAGGTCGTTAAAGAACCGAGCCCACATGTGACCAGAGACCGCAGTACAATCCAGTCTATTTAAGATGAAATGATCTACAGAGACAATGTTGTTTAGCATTCAGTGCAAGTCTTGTGTCTTTTAGAACTTCTGACATGGCAGTAACACACCCACACCCTAAACGACTGAGCGGTGAATAAAATTTTATACTCTTCATGATTGTGGTTAGGCTTCTTTAAAAGCTTATAAAAGCAAGATGAAATGGATACGGACCTCAGTGTCTGAGTCAGTATGGATAGGAAGATTAGAAATATCAAAATATCAACCGCTGCAATTAATTTTTAAATCAGCATTTCTGGGTTTGACAACCATTCCATGCCAGTGTGTGTTTAATTCCTACACAAACAGCACATTCTGCTTCATGAGGGACTGATTAGTTATCACCTGAATCAAATCTTATTTAAAGAGGAAATGTATAAAAACACTGCTGTAATCAACACTCTCCTCTCGCAACGAGACCAGCTGGATGGTAAAACACTACTAGAAGTTCATCAAAGGCAATTATTGCTGTTTTGTTTAAGAGTCAACAGGAGATTTGTTTTCTTTGAATAATTCAAGTTCTATAAAAAACTGCACAATTTCTGTCATATTGTCATTTCTTTTAAAATGATGCTTTAAAGAAGAATATTTGTATTTAGAAATTAGGAGAAATATTGTCAGCAGTTCTTAAAACTAAAGCAAAAATATTGTCAGCAGTTCTTAAAACTAAAGCAAAGCTGTTGAGTTTAACACTTGCACCTATAAAAATGTTGTAGTGGTCTCTTATTTTTTGTCTGTAGCTGTATATTTGTTTCATTATATTTTAGATCACATTGGTCTGACCAGCCTGGCTTTTGGCATCAGCTGAAACCGTCTCTTTTAAAACCTTTCCCACTTCTCCTCCAGAGTAGGGTTGCAGGGAAACTGGTGAGAGGCTGCATACAAACAGCATGCAGGTAATGAACAAGAGGCTACGCGTGGAATGAGAGTAGGATTAGAGTGCAAGAAAGTCCTCCTTAGGCAACTGGAATTAGAGGAAACAGAGACATGCCTAGAATTTGTAAAATGAAAAGTCAGGCCTTGCAATACCATTTATTAAAGCAGTCTTTCACACGCAGACTAATGCTGAAGCACTGGGTGCTCTATAAAACCTTTAAACCAAGCCAGATCGATTTTTGTGTTAAATTCAGGCTGACCAATCAGACTTCCATTATTAAGGTCGCGGTCCAAACAAATGCTTGCAGAGCAGCTCATCTTGTGGCCAAGCACAAAGACTATAAATATTAGGAGGACTATCACTGAAAGGCTAGGAATACTGCTGACTTTAAACAGTGACTGTTTATAGCCTTTTTTTTAGTGTATCATACTGTTTTTATGTCATTTTTCTTTGTAGAATCAAAATAAAATCATAAATAAAATTCTGTAAAAAAAACACTTAGAAACTTCAGTTTAAAAAGTATCTCTGCTCTCACCTGGCCTCATGTTTGAGTGTGTGTGGAGTAAGAACGGAATTGGAAGTCCACAGTAAATACAATAGAGCCAGCCCTGAGCAAATAGTCTCTGAATAGAAGGAGATAGGACTGCAATCCTGAAAGGCCACGAATCCTTTTCAGCAAAAAAAAAAAAATAATAATAATAAAAAAAAAATGCACCTTATAAATAAGAGCCCTGAAACATTTCAGAGCACTTCCTTTTCTACAGGATAGCCAGTGAAATCGCTTCTGATGACATGTACCATTCATTTAAACTGAATATAGTTTTAATGTGTTCTAATGCAGCAGGTCAGAATGAACACATATGGGCTCTTTCATCTCAATCCAGCAGTGTACAAGTTCATCACCTGTTAAAGTGACATGCAGGCTAATTACTGCTCATTTTCTGAACTAATGAATACTTAGAATAATATTATGAAAAAGTGTAGAAAGATAAAGAAGGAAAAACCTTCACAATCCTCTTCCCCATGCAGTGCGATAAGCATCTGCGGTTCTCCGTAGCACCGCAATTAAACATTCTGATCTAATTAATAGTTTGTCCTATGGGACTCCCTCCAACCCAAAATAAAAATCTCTCATGCAAGCATTATTAACATGACTAATAAGCACTGCCGCACATTCCGTTTTTCATAATAATTCTCATTATAACCTCATACCATTATTCCAGCTGACTCGGCCTTGCAGCATGTGTGCTTTCACATGGACACTCGCCCATTACAAAATAATACCCTTCGATTCCTGAGCACGGATCAGTGCTGGCCGAGGCCTATTCATCATCCGTGTTTCATCAACTGTCTCAAATTTGGTTAATCTCTTCTGGGCACTATGGACGGGCCATGCTTTGTTTGGATTCAAGCTCAATATTCTAGGTCATTACGGTCACTCTGAAATACGCCTCTGTTTACAGTGCTGTTGGTTTACATCTAACTGCAGTTGCTCAGCAGAGACAACTAAAGCCACAGTTTAATGGATCACTCATCCTTCCCTGCGTCATGTTTTACATGTTTATGAGTGATCAGGAAGGAGACGGTTAAAGTATAACAAGATTTTGTTTGACACCCATAAGCCCCTTAGCTTTAGCTCATTGTCTTGCCTAGCCCAGCTTTCTGTCCTCATTAGCCTTAGCTAATAGCCTGGCCTGCCCATTTGCCCTCCTTAGCCTCTGGCTCTTGTTATTGCCTTGACTTATGTTCTGTTTGAAAAAAACTTAGAATTTGTAACCTCAGACTCAGAATAAATCTGTGAAATGATCCCCATCAACTGAAGATTTCTGGACAGTCAGGATGGTGTTCGTTTTGAGTGCAGAATATCAAAATAGCTGCTGGCTTAGAGAAAAGTGCCTCTTCACTCATTTTAAAGCAGATTTACTATAGTAAACATAGTAGTTGGTTGAATCTGTAAGACTGACCATAGATTCACTTTGACTGTTGGTCAAAGTAAACACTTCCTGGACCTCAACGTTATTTTCTTTTCAGAATTATTTCTGATTAACTTATACTTATGATTTTTACTATAAAAAAATAACTTGTGGTGCCACTACCTTCCACGGTTGGGAGAGCAAGACGGTACAACTTGCATTTTTCTCTCTGAGTGGCTAGGATGGTCCTCCTCCTCCCATCGCTCAGTGGGATGCTAGTAGCACAGTATCTGTTAGTTGATCCTGAGCTATTTAATTGCATTGCATTTCTAAAAGATGAGGCTAGTGTCACGAGATTAAAGAATGCACATGCTAGCCTTCACCTTTCAGTGTTAGTGATACTACGTGATGGAACTGAACACAATTAAATGGTGGGACAATTAGTAATACAATGTAAACACATGCCACAGTTGCATTAATATTCATATCTAATTGCTACATCTCACAGGGAAGTAAACAAAATGTTGCAGATTTTAATGCTTCTTAACGAAGAACATGTTGTCAATAAGGCCTTGGGATGTAGGTGTAACTGACAGAACTGTTTTAAAACTACCAAAAACTTCTTATAACTCTTTTTGCGGTTTTGTCAGCCTTTTCCAGGCCTGATTATCTGCCTTTTGGCAATGTGTAAGCTCCTGTTCTAAAGTCAGCTCACATTTAGCCACAGCCTGAAAATGTGCAGACAGGTTGCTGATCGGCCGGGAGACCATCGCATGGACTTATCATTCCCACCATGACTGGGGGTGCAGATGTGCACTTTTATACAATGGTGACTTTAATAATGATTTTAGAGTGCACACATTTGCTTTTTCTCTCTCAAATTAGGAATAACAGACGCATTAGTGCACTGAAGCATAACTCAATGGGTGGCTGCGCTAGTAATGATAAGTCCGTTCTCAGAATCGGTGTGAAGGTCTGGTCAGGCCTTTGTGATGCTGGCTCTTCGTGCCAGACGTGTGGAGCCCGTGCTCTGTACATTTGTTGTGCTTGACTCTACTCCACGCACATGATTCACCATAAAATTATCAAGCCTTTGACCTGTGGCGGGATGTGTCAGCAAGCAAAGCACAAAACTGGATTAACACAAACAGATTACCATGAAATTTAAAAAAGTTTACACAGAACAAGTTGAGAAATAATTGGGAATTGTGCATTTCGCAGCTAAGTCACATGTTCCACATGGTCTCTGACACAAAATACACAGCAATCAATAAAAAAGTGCATTAAATTAGCTGCTTCCATTTTACATGAAGAGAAGATTTCACAACATGCTATCCATACAAAAGTAATGTACTATATTCTCCCTATATTTTAGTGTGTGGATCCTTTGTCAGCAGCTGATTTGCCGGCTGAAATCGAGTGTGTATGACAGTTAAACACTTCCTGCTTAGCCTTGATTGTAGTCTGGGAGCCTGATTTACATGCTAACTGCTTGCATGAGGAAAACCGGCCACGGCTATCTAATCAGATATCTCTATGAAAATATTTTGAAGAACAATAAATCTGAACTGTGTTGTTACTGAATGAGGACTATTGTTATCTACCATTGTTTTTTTTCAGTTGATCCACACGTTCAGTGTTTTGTTTTTTTGTTTTTTTTTGCTCCGGGGCACGACACCAGCTTTTCTTAGGGTGGCCGTGACATGTCCGTGATTACGCCACATTAAGGGGTTATTTTCCCTGGCAAAACAAACGTGCTGTCAGACTTTTTGCATTGGACACGCACAGCCAAGCCCACACTAAGCCCATATTCCACCATGACAAAGTGTCGGTAAGACTAGTGGGAAATAATTAAGAAGGGGAAGAAAAAAATACTTTGCATGTAAATAGAAAATTTCTCTCTGCGATTGTATTGAAGCGTCTTGGTGGATGACGGCTGAAGTCTTGCCAGTCTGGGCGGCTGCTTTGAGGCTGAGGCATCAGATGAGATTGATGTAAGTGGAGGCAGGCAGGAAGGAGGCCAGCAGATTACAGGATCAAACTGTCCATTTAAGTGATATTGATTTTGACTGTCAAATCACACAACAAGCAGGTCCAGATAGGCTCGGAAAAGTGTTGATAAGATCATGCGGCACATCAACAAGACGAGCCTAATGAAAGTTTCTTCCTGAAGTGAAAAAGGACATACTGTAATACAATATGTGATAGGGGGCTTTTGACTAATTAAAAAAAAAATAGGACTCTATTTGATACTCCAAAGTGATTGGATCATATAAAACTGCTGTGCAATACAATAACATCAGAATCCTTTTTTTGCAGGGAAGCTCTGGTGATTACGTTTGCATGACTTAAAGAAATGTAATGAAGTAATGATGTGCACGAGTGACAAATACTGTCGGTAAAAACAAACAAACCAAAAAAACATCAACTTTAGGTCGGTGGGCCCAGCTGGTTCAACAGGAAATGCAAATATGTCAATTTTGGTTTTATATAAGCAGGCTTTGTGTGGAATAATGCACCTGGCATTTGTGACTCTGAATTGTACTGACCAATATTCCCAGGAGCTAAAATTAACAGCGCAGTGTTTGTACTCCTGCCTCGTGTCTCCTGATCCGAGGCAAATTATTGCCGGAGAAGAAAACGCGGTGCTAGGCCTTCAGCTCTTTCTTACGGGGGATGAAAGGAAAACAAAGCAAATAAACAAACAACCGCAATGAAATGAAAGGAAGGAAAAAAAAACAAGTGCACACCACACTGGCAACACCACTGAGAATTAAGTTTATCTAATTACTTATTTATTTCCTTTTTTTCCACAATGCTGGAAGGACACGAGAGACAAACGAGGAGGAGTCCGTTGTAATTGAATAGTTATTTATTTAACACAGGTAAGTACATTTAAATCGTCGAAGGCTCTGAAAACTGGGGCCTCCGTGTCCATGGGGGCCATGGGGCTTTTGTGGATATTCTAGGAAATCTGTGCCTAGCAAAGAAGTTCTAACCTCGCGATGGAGATTTGGATTTGGGTCCTAGCCATGGCACGTGTTTCTCACATCTGGGGTCCGCGAGAATACAACTCGCCAGGTTTCGCTGGCAGGGAATAGCAGCAATCGCAGGATGCCACAAGGGATCTGAATCACGTTGCTATGCAACATGCATAGCAATCAGGAATCTCAGCGGTCATTCAGCGTTGTCATCTGGACACACAGAAGTGATTGCCAGAGTTGTACTAATACTATCAATGGTCCAGAATAGAGGTAGCATCGAGCTAGCTATAGCGGTCAAACCCTTTAATTTCCGTCTGGTGCCAAAAAGCAGGTGTCATCACACAGTTCCTGACGCAATGAACTTTCTTTTTAAGCCATTTAGATTTTTAGCCTCTACATTTGTCCTATTCTTTTTCCCTCTGGATCATTTGTTTCCCAGAGGAAGATTAAAACTTCATTTTCAGTATGTATGGCACTGCTCATGCATGAAACATTCTCTGTTGTCATGACCACAGTGTTGAAGATGGTGCATCACTAAGCATATCCCTCATAAACAAATAGACACCAGTGGCTGCGTGACTTGAGATTTTTATTTGTCGACAAGCCATTCGAAGAAAAGAAAAAGTCAAAATTGTGTTCTGGGTGTAAAAATCCATGTCGTAGTAGCAGACTCTGCATTTAGATGTATGGGATGCGCATTGCAAGAGAGCTGTTTTATTTCAGTTAGCTTCACAGAGACTCACTAAGACAGACTGTCTAATGTGAAACTATATGCTAAATTTCATGCACGTTTCAGAATCTTCCCTAGAATGGCTAAAGGCTCTACTTAAATCAAACCAGGAAACAGACAGCAGGTGATTGGCTTTATATCTGAGAGCTAAGATTAGGAAAGGTATTAAGGCAATGACTAAGCACATAAGATAATAGCAAGATGCTGGTGTGAAGCTAAGCAGAGGCTAATCAAAAACATAGGGTAAACAAAGCTTAAATATGGACAAGAAACAAAATACCAGCAGGGGAAGAGCATGCATGGACAGTAACTGTTAAAGTCCAGTTTAAATATTGTCCTTGATGAAGGCAAACAAGCCTATCTGGCAAAGCAGAGCACCGAAGTGTGTTCCAACGACATGAACTGTGTGTATTGTGTACTCCTGGAGATACACTGCTGTTATATTTTAAGCATTGACCTTGACTGGGCAACTGGTGCCCATTGAACTAGTAGTGGATTTATTAGTCAACCACTCTAACCCTTAATAGGGACTAATTCTGATGGCTTTCTCCAGGTCTCAAACTACTTGCACAATATTTCATTGGGCACTGGCATGGAGACAGAATGTAGCAGGAAAATAGTGAAACAGCAAAAATTGTTCTGAGAGTCTATGCACAAGAAAAACTGAATCAGAAGAAGGAACATTGGCCAGCTCTCCAGACCTTCTCAAGGGATGGGGAGGCTAAATTTCCACTCAACTCGGTCCTGACCTTGGTGTTACCCAACAAAACCCTTGGATAAGCAGAGTCTCACTTGAGGGCACCCAGCAGGCAGCTCACAGGTGCCAAAACACTGTACCACATTCTGCCTCTAAGAGTATAGCTCAGAAATGGAGGTCAGTTTATGTCCCATCCCTTTCCTACACTGGTCTCTTAGAATACACTTTCAGACCCACTATGACAAGGACTGGGTATCGGGGCTGGCTGGCAGAGCAGTGAGGTGTGTAAATATTATGTGTTGAAAGAGCAAGACAGCAGGGTGCTCTCAGATAAGTGGGGTGAAACATGGCTGACATTATTAAACTGTCACTGGACATGGATGCCAATACACTCCTCCACCATCATCACATGGATGAGTGGAGCAAAGGACACAGAATGGGACAATGGAGAGGGAAGTACAGGAGATATAGCAGGAATGAAACAAGCAATACATCCTTTATTCAGACCACTTCTCACACGTTTTTGTCAAATTTCAATGTTCATGCACACTACATACAAAGTACATGTGAAGTGTAAAGTGGCCTTTTTGTCACGTATGAACACACCAGAGCACAGGACAGTGTGAACACTGTCAAACTGTTCTCTGCGTTTAACACATTCACTTGAGTGGAGCAGTGGGCAGTCACAAATGCAGTGCGCAGGGAGCAGTGTGTGGGGATGGTACCTTGCTCAAGGGCGCCTCTGGTGCTACTGGCAGTCCTAGGATTCAACCCCACAACCTTCTGATAGCAGAGACACCCTAACCATACACAGCCATATGTATCCAAACACTACTTCTAAATGTGAATTTTGCTGACAATTTTGCTGACAAATGCACATATTGCTGACAATTGCTGGTAATTATATAACTACAATAGAAAAGCCCTGCTAATCAAATAGGGGGCTCATGCTGCTCATGACCCTAAGGTCAGCAGGCCCAATGCCAAGCATCAGCTAGAAGGGTCTAAAGCCTCCTAACATAAAGCTGTAGCACAGCTTTGGAGCTCCATCACACCCAGTACATCCAGGATGAGTTACGACATCAGTTATCTAACTAATAATTAGTCATGTTATCTGATCTTACTAATGCTCTTGTGGATGAACGCAATCAAATCGTCAAAGTAATGTTCCAACAGCTGGTGCAACGCCTTTGCCGAAGAGTAAAGTCTGGGCACACACTGTAAATACCCAAAATGTGGTGGATATGTTGAATAGGTAGGGGTCTATAAATTGTAGGGCATATTGTGTGTGTGTCCCATTTAAATAAGCTTTGAATAAATGGATAAGGCCAAAATGTCGCAGTAAAAAGCTAGGTGTGTGTCAAATTGAGGGGGTGTGTGAAAGGGGGGGGGGTTATAACTGAGACAGCGAGTGCAGAGCAGGCTTAGTTTAAATCCACTAGGAAGCGTCACAGTGGCAGAGCTAATCACATTATACCTGTAATTGGTTTTGCAACGTGTCAAAGGCATCCCAGGCCCAGCGCACAACACAGCAGCTGGACAGGACAAAGCCTGCCCTGGATATTTACTCCGACTGGGGGCTTGTCCTGCTCAAGATGCGGTTATAAACACCAGGCTGCTAAAATCACTTCTGCAGGAAATATAATCTGTAAAATTCACATGAAAAAAAAAGTGTGAAAAACAAGCATGGTCGGCATTCCTTTCTTTACATAAAGCTCATTACTGTTTATGCGTTTTGTGAACTGTGAAAATATTTTACATAAAAATGAAGTGTGAAAATTCCTGTCTCCATTGAAATATGCAATTCTCAAAGCTCTGAAACTCTGCCACCGCCTATATTCCTTTTCTTCTCCTCCAACCCGCTGTAATTGCACCCTAACACCATATTTCTAACCAGCGTCCAGCCCACAATAAAACAAGCAAGCGCTGCCTCAAGTAGGAAAACAGTGAAAGTCTTTTCAGTTGGAGTCAAATTAATTAAACACAACAGAGCAGCTACCCACACGCATCTGCACGCACCTTCTGGCCTTTTTTATACATTGCCGAAAATTGGAATACATTTCTCTCTCTCTCTCTCACTCTCTCTCTCTCTCTCTCTCTCTCTCTCACACACACACACACACACACACACACATACAAGCACACCCAAACCAAATGTACTTGCACTCTGATCCCACATAATTAGAAAATGAACAGAGGAAATGTACAGCTAAACAAACATCTATCGACTGAATTCACCCTCGCTTTCAAGGACGCATTCAGTAATTGTCCCCCAGCTCATTCACAGTCAAAGTGACTTTGGTCTTGCATCCACACGAACTTCGATTCAAACACGCACACCATATCAAACAAGACCCACATTTACCTTCCATGGTATACGATGAAAAACAGATTCACGCAGACTCCCATTTCTCATTACGCCAAAGAAAGCCCTCAATCTTTGGCCTCCAGCGCAGAGATGAAAGAGAAGAATGATATCAGACTAAGGGTTAAAGAGCAAAATAAAAATCACATGAGAGCTCGCACTTTACAGGCCGAATTAGGTCCCAAATTTAATTATCCGACATTCCGGATTAAAAAAAAAAAAAAAAAAAAAAGCTGCAGCCATGAAGGCTGGAGAGATTGGTGTGATGAGAGAAGCTGCTAGCAAGCCTTTGGGGAATTTCTAGTGATTTGATTACTTATTTATTTATTATTTACGCAGTAGCTTCAGCTGCACTTCCATTATACATCATTCTCCTTTGTGTTATTTATTCATGTATTTATGTATTTATTTATTTGTTTATTTATTGACTGCATTTCCAATCTAATGATGTGTTTAGAAAGCCAAAGTTAATTGGTGATTTTTTTATTATTTTTTTAGAAACATGACAGAAATGTATGACTTTATGGGAGCCATTAATTAAGTGACTTTTTGAAGCGTAGACATCCTCACAACACTGAGCTTTTTCCCGTTTTCTAGTACGCTGATTTGATGACTAAAGGATAAAGACATATATAGCCATCCAGAGGCGACTTATTTGTTTAGATTAATTGTATATTATTTATATGAACTACTTTTAAATAAATATTATTTATATGAGTGCGTACATCCACTAACCAGGATGACCCAATCACATGATTCTATCAGGAGTCATGTGACACTCTTGTTTTGTAGAAATAATATAATTTACATTTTTTGCCACATCATTTGTAGGGAGGACAGATTCGCCTATGGCATAAAACATGGCATGATGCAGATTATAGTTAATATATAAATTGGCGCAGAACAAGACCTTGTATCTTCAATCACTCAATCCATCAATCAATCCATCAATCAATCGCTTGGACAATCCATCAATCCCTAACTTTCAATGCAACAGTCACCTTGTGAAATGCTCACATGAGTAAAGCAGTAAATAAATAAATAAATAAATAAATAAATAAATAACCAATCCATCAATTCACCAGTCCATCAATAAGGAACTTTACAAAAGAAAGAAAAAACATCCCTAACCTTCAAGGTAAACATCACTTTGAACCATTTCTATTGGTCCTCTCATCATAACATGTTGACATTATTGAAGTCAGTTGATTGATAAATAATCAATCAATCAATCAATCAATCAATCAATCAATAAATCAATCAATCAATACAACAAATGTTGCTTCCATAGTGATGATATCGCCACTGAATAACTACACTACAGTTAAAAGGCTTGGAATCGCTTGCTGTGATCATTTTGGTTATTTCATTAAGAAAAAAATAAACAGTGAGATCTGGCCAATGTTTCAATGTTATAAAATAGTTATATTTTACTGGACTCCAGACAAAACAAAAGCCTTAACCTCCTAAACACAAAATATCTAAGAGCCAAAATCTCTGTCAATATCTAATTTAAAAAATATTGTCACGTCATATTTTGTCTCCAGTCTTACTCCATGTAAAGAGCGTTAAAACGACACAAGGAATCATGACATGGACTAAATTGTTGCCAAAGTTAAACACGGTAAGGCTGAATCCCGTCACACACACACACACACACACACACACACACACACACACACACTCCCCCCGGAACAAAAGTCTGTTGGGCCGGTCTCAGCTCAAAATGCCTGGGCCGAGTTTTTGTCCCAGTCCAGCACTGCTGATATTGTGTTTTCATCTGAAAACCACGTCTACCTGTATATACATGATGCTTTCGCCACAGTATGGCCACCCGCTGACGTATCATGTGAACTGTCTGTCTATGCGTTTGGGAGCCAAAGTAGCCGGATCTTCTTAGTGATTCGACCCAAATGATCCAACTTATTTAAAAAAAAAAGTTGAAATTCTCATAACTAGTCACATGACAGTGTAGTAGGAACAGCATATTATTATGAGATTATTTACATTAATCTTGGTTGTGAGAGACGGACTGAAAAAAATAAAAACTAGAAGCAAAATGAATAATCGAGTCGCATTGGTGACCATTTTAGTCGCCATCTGGAGCCCTGTTTTAGATGTTTTATGCAACATTTAATTTGGGAAAGAAGAAACTACTGTATAATAGACTATAAATATTATATAACAGCACAGGGTAGTTATTTAGAAGGAAGGAATTGATAAAGTGTAACAACATGACAGCAGTAAGGCTCATTTAAAACCGCGGTGACCTGCTCTCCTTCCCTGAGGCAAACACAAAGCGGCGAGAAGATAAAGCCGGCGCTTGCCTGCGACAGTGTATCTGCAGGAATCTGCTTACCATTTTCTTTTGGAGTGCTTATGAGATGAGAGTGGCACCGTATGCCGGGTTGTCGCGATGTCAGGCTGAAAATAGAAATCTTTAATGCCGCTGCTTTCTTCGAGTGCACTTTGACTTTCCACAGGTGTCAAGATCACGCAGCATTTTGCTTCCAGTGCCATGAAACCCTTATCTCAAACCTTCTGCCAACACATCACTTTTTTTTATCTTCACAAGAAAGGAAGCCATGCAAAAAGTGTGCGATAGACAATCAGCGCACCCACTTTAATTCATATCTGATTATCTCTGATAGCCACCTCCCCCCCCAGTGCTCCGTTCTCATACAGCAGTGGGGAGAAGATATCTCATTTCTGGATCAGAGGCTGTTTCGCATGGGATACAGGTTTAAAAGGATGTACATTTTCCTGAAATTTCTCCACCTGTAAAATCTATAGCTGAATGGGTCATGTTCAACACATCTGGCACTCGCCGAGGGCGCCTCCTGACAGCAGCACTTAATAATTTGCTCTGCTTGTCTTCTAAATTTAACGCTTCTCAAGTGCCACATATCGGCAGGAGGATTGCTATTTACTCTTCTTGAGTCTCTCTACCAAAAGACACAAATTACACCATCTAAACAGAGCGCCGATCGCCTACCGTCCCAAATACTGAATACATTTATGGACACTATAATTACAGTAACTCAACTTAATCCAGTTCCTCCTTTTAACTCAGTAAATATGAGACCCTTATGTGATAAAACAGCAATCCCATTACAAAACACATTCACTCTTCATTAGAACTGCACAACCTACCTGATCACACAGAGGCTACTGGCCCACTGCGTTCAGAATGTTGAAATGCCTTATATCTAACTTCAAGAACTTATTTACTTAAGTACTTATATACATACTCACATACTTCAATTTGATGACACTATATAAAACACAGATTCAGTTCTATCACATTCTTTTAGTGTTAACAAATAAACAGATTAAGAACTTCCTGGCATCCCAATGATGTATCATACGATCATATGTTCTTGCCAAACTTTTAATCCAAACATTTGAAAAGTAGTTTGTTTTATATATATATATATACTGCTTGCATTATTATTTTGCAAACCTCATCTAGCCATCATATACAGCAACCTGGACATTACTGATCAACATTAGTAATTAAACCCTGGTCTATGACTCACTCTGTCATGCTTTTCAGCCAGAATCTTTTTGCTATAATTACTTGTTTTTCCTTCTCTCTCGTTCTCTCTCCCTCTCTCTTTCCCTCTGTCCCCAATGACTCTTTTCTGAAAAGAGTAGCACTAAAACCAGAACAGGCTTTATGACACATGCAAGCTAGAAAGGACCTTGACGCATGTTTTAATATGCACTTAATTCTTTTTTTTCTGTGCTTCAGTGTAGGCTGCGACGAAGTCCAAAAAATCAAGAATCGCTTGATATGAGTCTGCTGTCGCCAGTGGCTTGTGAACAATAATTCAATGAATACTGCGAGTGAAATACTTCAAGTTTCATCAAGGCTTGAGCCTCCTTATTGACAGCAACTCATTTGGAGGACTGACAGATGGCACAGCATCTCCCCCAGTGAAAAAAATCAACAATAACCATATGTCTGCTTTGTGCCCCATCGTGGGTCTTTGTCTCTGGAAATAATGGAAGCTCCAAAGGTCCACAGAAGTCGAACTCTCTACTCATGTTTTAGGGATTGTTCTCTAGGTCAAACAGAGCTCAGTGCAGGTGAGGTGTGAGCGGGCATTCGCTAAGAGAGGGCCGAGTATAGAAGCTCCAGCATCACTGAGGCTGAGCTACAGAGCTCCTACTGAGAGCTCATTAAAAGAGCACGGTCCATCTCAGCTATCTCTCACTTTACCTGATATTCAGGTGCTGCAAGCCGCCCCACTCTAACATACGTACGTTATGTTTCATAAACTATTCATACATACTTCAGGCCATTTACAATCCAGCGGCTCAGTCTAATACAAACTGATCTACAGTGAACTGTCCAAATGTCATAAATCTAAACCCCATGCAGCCTTAATGTCCTAGAAGGTAGATCATATTAAGTTTTTACGTGATGTTGATAGACGAGGCTTTACTTTTGTAAGGAAATTCTACATACTTTTTGTAGAGATTACAGCTTTACATCAAAACACTTTAGTGCCACTTTATAAAAGACTGCCCTTATAAACAATTTATAGTCAGTTTATTAATTAGGTTGTAGACAGTTTATGAATAATAAACAGTTATGAAGAAGTTATAATTGTCATATATTGATGCAGGCTCACTATTTGGCAATATCTGGTGTTTTAAAAGTTGTAGCTTGTTAACAAAGGCCTAGGGAAGCTGACAGTTTAACACTCGGCTCAAGAAAGGGACGAGATGTATAAACCCTTTAGGCATGTAGTATATACACACACACACACACACACACACACACACACACACACACACACACACACACACACACACTTTATTTATGTAAAGTTGGGGAACACAAGCCTGAGAATTTCATTACAGTAATGATGCTACATTGTTATCTGTATATGACAGTAAAACTTAAAACTTGAAACCTATTGTAAATTGTTACCCACACTTTGTACGACTTTGTTTACATATCAGTTACTGAATTATGTCAAAATGTTACATTCCCCTCAAGTTCTCTTCAAATGCGTGGGTGTTCAGCCATTCCACTCGACAGTACCTTGGGATTTTAGAGACCCAACACTTACATCTAACCCAAGTTCATCCACAGAACGCCATGCTAGCGTAAAACTGTAATTACAGCCATTTATGTTTTGAAACGCTGTGCGGTAATTGTCTGAAATGAAAATGGACTAGGTTGAGGGCAGAGGGCAGGTGAAGGTATGTGTTTGAGGGTTAGAATTTAGTTAAAAAACTTGGAACACAAGTTGAGAGAACTTTTCTTCGCCGTGTATTTTTGTACCACCAAAACAACATTTTTAATCAACAAACACTTTGCCAAAGCCATGCCAAAACACATAAAACCGATACAGTGTAGGGATGCTTTTACATGATAATATTGTTCATTTTTGTAATTGAATGCCTTGCAATTGGTGCCACAAATATAGAGCAAACATTTGAGCCAGCAACTCACGGACTGCAATGCTAAGAACACTAATAATTAAGACTGTGAAATTCATTTCCAATTAGAGGAAAAGCAGTTTGTGAACGAGAGGGTTGATGGTGAACTGACGTGCATAGACCCAAGAGGAAAGGAAAGAGTAGGACAATTATAATAATGATGAGGAAAATAACAAGAACAAGGAACAAGAAGACAAAGAATGGGAACGAGGAGAAAGAGATGGAACAAAAGGCACAACGAAGAAGAACAAGGACAAAGAACACAAACAAGAAGTAAGTAAAAACAATGACGATCAAGTCCCCGAGTCATTGCACAGCCTTTAGACATCAGACATGAGAAGAAACGATAACTTACATGTAGAATTTAGGACCTCTTGATATTGATGGTGTTGGTTTGATATTATTTTATTCAAAATCAGACCTCTCTCTAAAAGGCATAACAGAATAGGCTCAGGAGCACACAGCTAATGAAAAATAGGAACATTTTGAATCTTTGATGCTACATGAACTTTACTTTTACTTGTAAGTGGAGGGCAGTATGCAACTGCTGCAACATCAAACAATGAGCAGGTCGGTCTATGTTTTTTTGTTTTTTTTTTTTTTTGCACAGCTTGATTTGTTTTTCACAGTTTCCAGACAGACTGAATCTAATGGGAGCAGTTCTGGTGAAGTTTAGATCTGTAGAATGTGCATTCATAAATCACAGCGGCACAGTGTGTTTAATTTCTGAACCCTGCTTGTGTTGCTTTTGTAGTCTGCCTTCAGAGCTCGCTATCAAAGATATCTGAGCACATTTCCGTGGATAACGCAAAGCCAACAAAGCATTTGTTTGAGATATGGGCTGGTGGCGGCAGGGGGAGAGGGCTTTCTTGTGTATGCAGCCTGCAAATTAGATGGCAGACAAGTTCTTGCGCAGGGTTGCACCAAATGTTAACAGCATGCCAATGTTATGTCACCATTTTGCTCATTTCTGAGCCATTTGAAATAGTTTAACTTTAATCTCTATCCTTTAGTCTTTTGTAAAATGCCCATATATCATACGCAAACACAACTCAGCACACAGTGTGAACAGCATGGAATTATATCTCTGCATTAATGCATTTAACCAATTCAGAAAGTGAAGGAACATATAGCCCGGGGAGCAGTGAACGGGGATGGTACAAGGGTACATCAGAGGTGCCACTTTCAGCTTGTCCCTTCAGGGGTCGCCATAGCGAGTCATCTGTCTCCATTTCGTCCTGTCTTCTGCATCTCTACCCTCACACCAACTAACTTCATGTCCTCTTTCACCGCATCCAAATCTCCTCTTTGGTCTTCCTCTCAGTCTTCTGCCTGGTGGCTCCAGCCTCAGCATCCTTCAACCTATGGATTCGCTGTGTCTCCTCTGGACAAACCTACTCAGTCTGGTCTCTCTGACTTTATCTTCAAAGCATCTAACATGAGCCGTCTCTCTGATGTCCTCATTCCTGATCCCATCCATCCTCGTCACTCCCAAAAAAAATCTCAACATCTTGAGCTCTGGATTCGAACCCACAACCTTCTAATCACAGGGTCAATAGACCTGAAATAGTCCCAGCTCTGGGTGTCATTTCCTTACATATATGAACATCATTTAATGCTGCATGCCCCTCAGAGAGGGTCAGCAAGAAACAGCAGCCAAGGGAACATGTGCAGCTCTACGTTAGCCGATTAGCATTTAGCAATGACACAGAGGACCTTGCCTGGAGGTGTAAACATTTCGTCCGATCACCACCAGCGCCTGGTTATCCAAGATGCCTTCAGGGGTAGATTAACACTGCAGTCTCTGATCAGGCTCCAGTCCTGAGCCTTGTGCTTTCAATCAAGTGCTGGCATGGGACCAAACCATCCTAGATGGCTGCTGTCCCAAAGCATATGTATGTACTGGTTCAAACATAGCACCAAATATCAAGTCCACTTTTCTGCTACGTCTCAACGTTCTTCAGGTGTTGCACTCTATTGGAATGATCTCAATATGAAGTGTTGCTTGCAATGCATTTTTTAACCTGTATTTCCTTCAGATTTTGAAGCAATTTCTTCATAACTGAATCGTTACGTGAAATGCTCTGTTGTAAAGAAACCTACAGGGTCAAAACTTTTCACAGTGGTGGTGATAGGAACCAGATGTGTCTTAGAACGCTACCTCACAGAAAGTAATTACATAGTACAGTAATGTATTTACTGTATTCAATTTGATTGATTTTTAATTATATAGTGCTTTGCATTTGTATGCATTGTCTGAGAAAGGCCTTATTCTTGAGTCTTCAGTAACAAATTATAGTTCAGACCTGTTAGTAGGTCTCAGTGTGAAAATAACTTAAAGGCTGTCTTATTTCTCATGAGCCTTTTAATATGATAACTAACACAATTAGTATGAAAGAGCTGAAGGGCTACATGGAGTAAAAGAAGTAATTAGAAGAAAGGCAGGACAGATTGCTAGTCTATAGTCAGTCTTGCAAGTATACTAACTTTCTGGTACAAATGCAGTTATCTGTAATTTGCTAACATTTTAGCTAGATTAGCTGACAAAAGCAGTGCATTAATAACCGTGCATGACCGAAGCATTTAGAGCATTGTTTATTGGCCCTCATTTAGTCTTATTTAGTTTTTATTATTTTTATTAGTTTTTAGTCTTAAGTCGAGTTGAGTTGAGTGAATCGGTTAAGTGTGAGTCATGTGTCACGTAGTCTCGCGTAGCCAAACCTTCAGACTGACGGCTGAAGGTCTGGAATTCATAGCAGCTTTCTTTGGCCAAGGCCCGCCCATAAGGCCGTTTGA
>JBBPDB010000001.1:40856807-40871995 GCA_037974465.1 Brachypetersius altus | reverse complement strand
ACTTCGAGATTCCTGAAGTGTTTCCAGTTAAGTGTACCATATGCATCAGACGTTTAGCCAACGTTCTGTGGGCATGACGTCTGAGGCTGAGACTATGTGTCACGCTTAAGTCAATGCTTCAGTCCCCCATCTATGAATATTTTTTTTTACTAGCTTCATAGATTTTCTGCCTTTTTAAATTCAGGATGTAGTGAGGCAAAAAAATTTCTAAAAATGTTGATTTTTAGAAAATAAGGACACATCACATAGAGAAACCACACTTTTGTTTCATTCAGCAAAAAAAACCTGCTCACTAAAATGTGTACAGCATGTAAAATTGAATTGGTCTTCCCTGAATGTGTTAAATTACTTTCATTTAGAAAGCAATCTAATGTGGAAATTTAAACCTATGAATGTGAAAGAAGACATGAATGAGTTCACTGGTCACTTTTGATGGTAAACTGAACAGACACCAAAACACTATTTTGAGTTTCTCTACAATGCACTACTTTACACCTCAAAACTAAATTAATGACTGCTTTTCAGCAACTGAAATACGCAAGCATTTAAAAATTACGTGGAATTTCCAACCTAAGAGCTGTTAAAGGCATTTTGGGAGTTTTATAGTTATAATTTGAAGGCTATAAACTGCTAAGTTTAAAATATGAACTGCACAGTGAAAAAAAAAAAAACCCTGCACCCCTGAAGTATGTGTTGGTATTGCAAATTCTACTCCACTAAACAATAATTTTACTCACTATTCCAACCTCTTCCTCACTCCCCCCCCACCCCTCCCTCCGAGGAGTCCTTCACAGCTGAGTGACCCCCCATTACTGTCACCGTCCTCTCTCCTGCTCTATCAGGCCCCAACATCTGCACCTCACTCTCTCTCCGCACTTTTCTGAGAATTCTTTACTGCTGAACTTTCAGCTGTCATCCACAGACAGATCTCCCTACAATCAATCACAGCCACTGCCTCTTCCGCTCCACAGTCCTCCCAGAGCCAGTGACAGTCTGTCCCTTTCCAGTGAAATGTTTTAAAGTGATAATCTGGTACAAAAAAAACATGCAAGTAAAATACTACATTTTGCATTTAACACAGTTAATAACTAATTCACAAACATCATATAAACACATTTAAACACATTTCTGAGCCTGTGTACCAATGCTTTGTCTGCATTATTTATTATATGCATTTAATGAATTCATTAAGCCACTGATAAATACTAACACAAAGCAGTACTTTTTTTTTTTGTACCCACAGGTATTACTTGCAGGTAGCAGGTCAATAATGCCTGTTGGCACAATGCCATGGCAGGACACTATTTAATGGTTAAAACCAGCCTCTCTCATGACTGGGTCATTCATTTGGTGGAGCAGTAATCATGTTCTGTGTGAGAGTCATTAGCATAGATGCAAAAAGCCTCTGACTCTGACCCTCGAAAGCAGGCTCATGTCACAAGCATTTGGTGACTGCCAGGCACTTAGCTAACTAATTCTGCTAATTGCTGTCTCAGTAGATGAGATAAAACCACTTCCACAAGCCCTTGGCAGACCAGGTGTTTCTAGGGAGGAAACTGAAACTGTTAAGTGATAGAAAGCCACACAAAGTCCAAAGTTTGTAGTAAAGGCCAGCAAGGCGCTTAACGTGATGAAAAAGATCCCCTGCTACAGTGACTGCCATTACTCAGCTTGCGTTAACCCTTTGAGCCAGAGACACAAAAAACAGCAGCTTTTTCTTCTGTCTAATCCATTCTTCCATTAAGAACACAATTCCCAGCAAAGCTGAAATTTCATCGGATTCAAGCTAGAATACACACAAACAAAAATAAACATCACACTTCAGTCACATTTCATTATTAAGGCCTTTTGCACATCTATTTATTGTGATTTATTCAGGCATCTACCAATAACTCCTGACATCTCGGGATCTTTCTGGAGAAGACGGTGTTCGTATGTATATCTTTAAATTAATAAAATCACAACTTATAATTTCAAGGCCTTCATTTAGCAGCGTGTTCACTGTATAATGGCCTTTTGTGATTATATCTATCAGTATAAAGCATTTCCATGGTGATGGACCAGATACCAACCAACAACAAAGCAATATAGCAATAAGGAACACAGCAGTTCACATAAGGGCCAATTCCACATGCTGATCCATTTTACCCTGCCATGCCTCGTGCATGTACTCTGATAGCAAGTTTTAATGGATTTCCTCCAAAGTGTGAACGTATGATTGGAGAGACATTAGGTTTGATAGAATTAAAAGCAAGGCCTTGCTCCAGTGTTCACTGAAATGGCTGGCATTTTGCCCCGTTCATCTTCAAACCCGCCCTATCCAGACAGAGAAACGGCAGATTATTTGTGGCATGTTCAGACCGTAACAGCTCTTGGCATATATCGTTTTATGATTATGTCACAAACTGAATTAATTTAGGATTCATCAAGAGTTATTTTGCGAGCAGTTTTTTGGCTATGATGTGTCTTGGTACTGTGCGGAAAAAAAATAAACGTAATCTAATAGCACCCATTCGTGACTAATACCGTGGCAGACAAACACATTTATGGCAATTATTAGAGGGGATTACATATTTCCAGAAATTCATAATTAACTGTCCAACAAACAGGTCAGCTAGGTAGAATTTTTGAGCCTCTTATGTCTGCTCACTGAGCCCTAATCTGCTCTACGGTTATCAACAATTCCATTAGGCATTGTCTTATATCAGGGTAGAACTAATCCTCTATTCATTTATGGTGCTTCCCGGAACTCCCTCCTATGTAATGAGCAGTGACTGGATATTCAGGGCATGCATATTCATATGCGCTGTGAACCAGACTGCAGGCTATGAACTCTGTGGAATAGACATTCAGCAAGAGTAGTCTATCACTGGATCCAATGAGCCTTATTGGTAAAGCCTGGCCTAGTACAACCCAAGGATCAATACCTATCAGTACAAAACTTCCCAAAAAAGGATAAAGCACACAGTAATCCAGCACCTGGTTAAACTGCAGTGATTGCAGTTTTAAAGACAGCGAGTCCCATAAATACATCAGTAACGTCAGCCCAAAAGAATTTGACTCAGCAGGTGGTGCTAGCGAGCAGACCCTGATCAGCGCTAATTAAAGACCCGCTGTGAGACCGCTGATTGTGTAACACTACACATACATGAGCAGGCACCCATTTCCCCAAGGGGCATAAAAACTCTTTTCTGCAGGTTTAACTGGGATATCATTCGGCCTGACACAAATCCCTAAACTCTCTTACTGCAGGTTTTGATCACCTTGCATCACCTTGAATGGCCACAGGCAGCCTCATCCTACTTTAAGAGAGTGTACTATCTCTCAGCTTAAATACCAACTCACAATATTTAACCCTTAAGCTTCATTTACAATGGTGACCAAAATAAACTACACTGTTCCCGTTCATTTTCAATGGGATGTGCTGTTGAACTTTATGTAAATTAACCCAGCCCAAGCAATGTATTTTATTAAGCATGAGTCAGATGGTGTTTGCACCGATTTGTGTCTGCAGCTCAATCGTTACGCGTTTTAAACATTTTTGCTTCCAAAATTCGAAGACGATTGATTGGGTGTTAATATGCTGAAATGATTGCAAGCCTCTGCCAACCAAACTTAATTCTGTTTGGAAAAATATAAGTTTAATGATGTCTGCTGAACTGACAGTCTGATTATTAAAAACAAAGAAAGAATTAAGTACATAAATATTGCCTTAGAGAAAAAAAGAAAATGTCAATTGGATTTGTCGGAAGCGCCCTTGAATTACCGGTATGCAGCCAGCTGTCAGATTGGAACAGTGTAAATGTAGCATTAGAAGTGACAATTATTAACAATGAGTAATGTAATTCAGTTCCAGCTACTTCTCAGCTCAATACAGATTATATTGAAAGCGCGTTCTATCATTTGAACATATACCACATTTGTGCAAATAGACCATGTATTATTATAATTGGAATGAAACGTAGTTGTGTGAACAAAAAGAAAGCACCTTTTATAAATATGTCAATAAGTATTGCAAGCAGAATGTAAATCACTGTTTTTGAACCAGTACAGAGATATGATTTTTCCACTAGTAATGAATGAAGACAAATATTACTGGTCATTCTTCTCATCTAAACTTTTTTTTCCACCTCAGCCATTGTACAATGTTGCAACATCGTTTACCTCATTATGCATTATACGCTTACAAAGTCAACAATGCAGTTGACATGTTACATATTACAACTGAGCAGTATAGACATGTTAACTCTTCAGAATTTATACAAAGTGTTACAATAAATTATAATAAATATGATCTTTTTCACCAATTATATTTATACCTTAAATAGAGAACACAATCTTGTTGAGATGCAATAATACACATTCAAATCTTTGATAACCTTTGCATGTCCTAAGAACTGCTACAACTAGAAGTTTTGTTACTGCAACATCAACAATGTACCAACTAAAACACAAAATAGTTTAGCCATACTCTCTAGAAGCAATCTGAAGGTGTGAAGTCCTGGTGGTATTTTCACAACCACTGTCTGGCCTCAAGGCACTGACAGTCTGACGCACTTTACTTACAATTATAGGCCATATTAAAAGTGACAGTCATAGCACAAGCCTGAAGGTTAGTATTCTGAGTGCAGCTTCTGTGGCTTCTGTGCTCTTTCCTTTAAGAGCCTCCTAGCTGTTATCCAGATGAAACGTCTCAAGATCCATTTGTAGGTGCGATTATTGCCAGCCGCTCTGTGGTTACAGTGTGTGATCACGATCAGAGTGATTAGCTCCCTTCCCACTGGAGACCTCTGTGCTCCTTTAAATGCCACTGAGCCAGAGGTGCTCCATATCATCAGCAGATTGAGCGATTTGTCAAATGTAATTAATGTCAACCTCCACAAATCTACCACATATGCTAAGCTGATAGACAGCCCAGTCTTTAAAGGAAGAAACTGGAGTCTTAGGGACTGCCAGCCTGCCAATGTGGGTCTTATCACAACTGCATCTGTCTATGACAACTAGTATTATTGGATGTTGCAGTCCAGCTAAAATAAACTTGCAGCATTTTTGTGCGAAACTCTCTATACCTTGCTTGATTGTGTGATGATATCAGGCGAGAGAAGCTATGACACAAGGCTGGATCTTCTAGGCTGGAGGATTGAAAGGTAAGCCTTCGAGCTTCTGGCAACTTGACCTTAAGAGCCAGGTGCTGCTGGATCACGTTTTACCTCCATGCTCTGGGCTGGAGGCTATACAGCCTGAATACTAAGTAGCTGTGGAAAGGGCCGAGTAGAACTTCCATCAAGCCAGAAAAATCAATCTCCAGACTGCTCTATAACACACAGGGGTGACAGTCAGAATTTATTTTGACAGAATTTCCTTCTATGCAGACACTCGCATTGTAGAGGATGGCAAGTAACAACAAAAAAAAAAAATCTCTTGTTCTTCATATTAAGTGGAGTGAGGCATGGAGGAGTACCTGCCAGATGGCTTCCACCCTTCACCAGATGAGAATCCTCCTCCAATTCCCAGAGTTAAATTATCTCTAATAAGCCCCACTTCGGAGGTTAGGGGGCATGGATGGCGCTGAAGGGATAGAGGCTGGTGCTGCTCCTTTACTGTAAGGAGTAATGACTGTAACAAGGGCAAGTCAGCTGACCCATGCTGAGAGGAGAATAAAAATCTGCCCTGTTATCTTTCGGCAAAAACGAACCTCCCATACAGCGGCGGATCTGACTACCATCTGCTGAGTCTTTCTGATCTTGTCAAACGGCAATAACAAACAGCATTTGTCACCGTCTTAATAAGTCGTTGCATTTTTGCTGACACTTCATCAGCTCTAGAGAGACGGGGTGATATAGGATTTCCCAACGAAAACTAACCAGAGCTCTGCAATGGCTTAACACAAACAAGAGGTGCCAGGTGTAGGCCCAAATTGGCAATAATGGACCGATTTTGCCTGACGTCTTTGTCTACAACATTACGGAGGAGCCCCGGAGGGTCTAATCTCGTTGAAAGCAATAAAACAGGTGGTTTGACAGAACACAGACCTTGGTAAAAGGGCCTTACCGCAACAGCCGTCATCTTTGACTGATAATGCTAGGCAGACATCCATTTACCCGGCTCGAGGCAGCCCTCTCCTCAGATATCCTTAAGTCATGCTTTTCTCAAAAAAGCTAATCTCGGTCAGTCTCTAAGTATGGGTAGATCGGTTTGTGCTGCAGCATGCAGAGGGAGAGCAGCTTAGTTGTGGGACGCTCCATGGATGATACAGATACATGCCTACAGGCATCTGAGGGAGGCTGAAAGAAAACTGTTAACACAGGATTTCTAAAATTGTATTTTTTGATGTCCCAAGGTAAGCTAGACGGGCCTCGTCCACTCCCATGTCACATCCAAATAAAGCTTGTATATCACCACAGGCTGTTCATATTCAGGGGGTCTGTAGATCTGGCCCCAGTAATTACTGATCTTATGTTATATTTTATATTCTTATACAATATATTAATATATATATATAAGTCCTGCCCCCATACACATACACACACAAACATTTCTGAATGAAAGTGACGATTCTGTCATACGTGAACACATCACAGCACACACGTAGGTGCGCGTAGGTGATGATAATATTCAGCGGATGATCTGTATATTATTTATCACTAGATATCATATTAACAAAAACAATAGCCTAGATAAAGTTATATAGCTTACTTTAAAATAAAATATTCATGTTAACATGCCCTACAGTCACGCCTTCCCAAATCTCTCAGCTTTCTGACTACTTCTGTGCCGATGCTGTTCTCACTCCGGCGTTTAAGAGCGGTGTAGTTTGATGCCTGTGGTTGGCTGAGAGATGTGTCAATCATCATTTTGCAACCGATCATTGGTTTCCACCTCCCATTGCCTGGCAAGAGGTACCGTAGCATACAGACCCCCACTGCCAGTAAGGGAAACAGTTTCTGCCCTCAGGCCATCACTCTTCAATCGGAACTGACACATAAACTGTGCCGCCACACACACAGACACATCCCTCACCTGAACTTCCCCCTCCTCCACCCAACACAATACATACACACTGATCTTTTCTGCCTTCATCAAACAACTCACACCTTAATTGACTCTGTAAACACCCCTCTGTTTGGTACACTGCACATTCTCTGTCCTGCTGCTGCTTTATTTTCACAATTATACTGCTGTCTACATCTGTTCTGCATTTTTGCACACATGACTGTCTACTGATAGAATACAATATCTGTCAAAATACTGTACTCATTCAAACTAGGATTGTAACGGTTGTTTTGTTGCTCTTGTGTTTTCCTTGCATCCTCTTTCATCTTGTCTGCACTTGCATTCTTGTTGTGTACTGTTTTGTTCTTTGTGTTGCATCATATTCCTGCAGGAACGTTGTTTGTTTTCACTGAAATGATGATAAGCCTGCTTGTCCTGACTGTCTTGACCAGTGATGCCTTTTGGTAGTAATAGGCAACACCATGGCCTACCACAGCCATTTTGTTACAGAGAGAGTATAATCCTTGCTCTCTCTGGGAGCGCAGGGTGGCATCGCCTCTCCCCTCATCACTGACCCTGACACTAGCCAGCATAGCCGATGTGATAGAACTTGCAGAGCTGTTCAATGCCGCTGCTTTAGCAGCAGCTTGAAAAGATGCTGTGGCACCCCACGTGTCTCAGAGGACTCACATGTTAGCTTTCAATGTTAGTACAATTATGTATTTGGGGGAGTGAAGAGTGGAATTCAGCTATGATTACAATTGCAGAGAAAATGGATAAAAAGCAAATACGTTTTATTAAAAAACGCTTAACTTCTCATGGATTGTTTAAAATTGTACGGTTTATCATGTTTATCACACCCCATTTCGCACATGGCACCCGCAAAGCTATGGAAACCTGCTTCGCAATGTATTGTGTATGAGATGTCACACATTATTCAATGCAATAACCTTCCTGTGCCCGCTGTTTGTCAGCAGCAAAATATTTTGACCCAGAAGTTCCTATAGCTGATAAGGATCTAGCCATCTCTCTCCCGCCCTCACTCTATAAGCAGCTTCATATCTGCTTTTCTGCACCACACGCCTCTTGTAAACATGATATTCAAGTTAACCTCCGCAGGCTTGTCCCTGACTTTGAATCAATTCACCTCTCCATGTAAAACCACGGTTCCCACCAGCCCCTCTTGCCATGTGTCGGACAGAGGCAGGGCGGGCAGGCTGTCATATATCCCTGATGTCGCGTGCTTCAACATTCACTGGGGGATTTATTTCAAACAAAGCCATAACTTGTTATTCTGAACCATTTCTCTTTTCTTTCCCTCACCCTCTCTTTTTCCATGCATGAAAGCTTCATTTGATTTCATGAACACACTTTTTTTGTCCGCCTCTACTTTTTTATTCATAAATTCATTATGTCCTCTCTTCCCGAGTCTATTATCATTCATCTGTTTTTGGCTCAGCATGTAAAAGCAGCTCGTTTTGAAGCAGAAAAAACGAGGTACACACAGCAAGCTACACACGCATCAAAAATACATGGAGCTTAGGGTCAAGGGAGAGCAGCTCATGAAGAAGGTACGAGGATTGTAGGTTAAAGAAAGAGAAACAAAAAAGGAGCTTCAGGAGACTGTGTTGACATGATGGTTTACAAGGGGCGGCGAATTTTCCTGCTGGATTTTATTCTTGCCTTAATGCAATGCACCTGCGTCTTCTATTCAGAGTTTCCTGCTATCATTATAGGGCGAAAATAAGGAACGTGGCTCAAAAGCCAGTATGCCCTGCGGTGTGCCACAATAAGCGCAACCTAACCTTGACTGCCAAGGATCTGGAATAGATAATATTTTTAGAGAAACATAATTATCATAAAATTACATTATTTTATTACCGTCGACCTCACAAAGTTGTGGCTCACCGTTCAAGGCCTCAGTCGCTCACGGATTTGTTTCTTAGAACCTACCTAATCATTTAAATGAAATTATCATTGTATTTATATACCAAAGAAATATACCAAAGAAAATGAAGAAATCAGCAGAGCATACCAAATAAAATATACAGCACAGTCTATAATAATGCCTTTTATTTATAAACGCTCAAGGTCACTTAACAGAAGTAGAAATAAAAATGAAAGAATAAATAAATTAAATTAAGAAAGGTTTATAATCTGTTTATAAAAAGCAGACACTGACACATAAATCTGTATTTTTGTCACGGTGGTGAGGGCTAAGCCCCCGGGACCGAGCGTTAACGTGGAAATCACGAGCTGGCGACCAGAACTCCATGATGATGTAGTTTTATTAACAAGAAAACAAAGGGGCGCGAGGGCCCAAACCAAAACAGGCACAGATATGAGATACAGAAACGTGGTTCAGAAACGTGCCACAAACGTGAAGCTCAACAAGAACGAAACGCAGACAAGGAACGAACACACAGACAGGGTTTAAATACACAGACACATCAGGGACTAAACAGGACACAGGTGAACATCAGGAACACGTGACTAGGGCTGGGAACGACATACAGGTGACTGGGGCCAGACAGAGACAAGGGGGACCCCTAGTGGGTCTACATGGGAGGTGCAGGGAGGATCAGGGCCACACAGGGAGCATACAGGGCTAACACTGGGAACACAGACAGACTATACCGGGACACATGGCTGGACATAACAGATACACAAGGCACACCCATGAGGGGGGGCAGAGCAGGAACACAGAGCAGGACGGGAAACATGGAGGGAACGGGAACACAGAACAGGCAGGAAGACACACAGAGGGCATACAGAACGGAAAACCAGAAACAAAAACCAGGCCTGGCACGGCTCATCGCGTGCCAGCCGTGACAGATATACAGTGAAATATAATTGTGGAATATAATTTTTACTATATTATTATTATAAACATATAACTGTTATTCTCATTTCATTTACATCATTTACATTAAGATCTCTTACATTAATCATCAGTAAAGTAATATATAAGAACAAAATAGGTTATTTGCGTACCAAAGTTTAAAAAACGGACAAAAACGAAATATGTTATTTGTTAAGTGTTCAAACTCCTGTGCTTTAGAAGCTCCAGGTTTACACAAAAGAAAAATTAATCACCAGTTATACAAATGTGACTCTTATCTGACCATAATTAATCATAATTAGGAACTGCTTGTAAGGTTGCCTCTCTGGATATACAAAACCTTTTATAAGGGCCATTTTCTTTGTTGCTCCAAAATGAAGAAAAAGCACTGAAATATATCAAGTTTCATCAGACCCATACTGGAATAGTCCATGCATCAAAACTAAGCATCAGAGCAAGACATTGACTGCTGAGAGAGACAACTAAAAACCCAAGCCACTTTTTCAGAAAGCCTGTAATGCTCTTTGACTGAATACATGTGTCTGGGTCCACAATTTCAGGAGCTCTCCATGGAGATTTCATGGAAAGATGAGACTAAATAGATTTTTTTGCTGAAATTCTAAGAGGAATGTGTGGTGTAAAACTCAATAGATACCATATCTATGGTGAAATATGGTGGTGGCAGCTTTGTGCTATCTGCAGGGACTGGAAAACCTGTCAGATTTGAAGGAAAAATGGATGAACACAAATACAGCACAATACTGCAGGAGAACTTAGTTAGTTCTAGTTTGCCATAATCGTGAAACTCAGGGGAAGATTCATGTTTCAACATGACAATGATCCTATGCTTGAGGCCAAAGCAACACTGGAATTGCCTAATCTTAACCCCGGTGAGAATCTGTGCCACTGTTTGAAAATTGTCAAAAATTGTCAAAAAGGAAAAATATGTGTACTTGCACAAGTCACTGTAATAAGCGATGTCCTACTAAATGATAGAAATGATAGAATCTTGCTTTAAGCATGATATTAATGTGTTCTTGTGACATGATGTTATATAAGTATGCTGTGTCTTTACATAATACAGCATAATATGGATGTATGCCCTGTGAACATGTGACACAACATGGAAGCAAGACACAAATATGAAGGGAACATTTTTATTAAATAATTTTATTAAATATGATTAAGTAAGATGTTTTCCTTACTCTTTTTGTACAGCTTTGATGCAACCTTTTAAAACTTTTACATTATGAAGAGATTCTTCAAACTTTACAAACGCTCATAACATGCTTGCATTACATTAATATAAATAATTATACACCCCTTAAACCTGTCCTGTCTTACACCCTTACATTTGTAACTTAGTACTTCATGTATATTATAGTAGCTACAGTTCACTGTTGTTCACAGTGGATGCAGGGAAATAGACCATAAGATAAATAAACGACTTAAATAACTAAAGGTAGTTCTTCTAAGACACGGCTCCAGGATACTCTTTAGGCTCCTTTGCTTTTAAAAGTTTTTGTTTGTTTCTCATTTCTCAAGCCATTGGTTTTATTGCACTGTCATAAATATGTTTTTAAAAAATTAAATCATGAAAATAAACAGAAAATAATACATTTAATTACAAATAATACAGTATGTTTTTCATCTAATATACAGATTCTTTAGAAAACATAAAGCAAATGCAGCATTCCATGATAATACTGTATATTTCCCAAAAACACAAAATTCTGGATTAAGACATTAACCTTCTGTGCACTCCACAGATATTTCAGAAACAGATTAATGCTGATTGATTTAATATACAATTTTCTATATTTTCTAATTTGACCTCATTTCTAGTTCTTGAAAGGTTGAAAGGTTCTAGAAAGGTTCAGCGTTTGTTTTCGTGGCTAGCTGCAGTTTGGTAACATCTGCTATCTATGGTGAAATTTGGCTGAGTTTGTGGCTAAAAGATGAATATTTATGAGAAACTCTAGCACGCATTTAAGCAGATTAAGTCCAAGCAAAGAAGCTCAAAATGCATGCTAACATGCTGCAGAGATAGCCAGTCAAACAATAAAAGTTCCATAATCAAGAAAGAAAGTTACCTAATAGAACTAAGTAGTAGGTATAAACACACACTGACATGGTTTAAATACGTACTGTACACCACTTACAGCATGTGACGTAGAGAGTATAATGAAACAATATGAGTAAGCATGAAATTCTGTATCAAAGAGCTTTGTAGGGACCCTGCTTATGACATTCTCCTGCTGTCACACTCTTATCTGCACTGCCACGCCCAAAGTTATGTCTAACTGATGTCTGATAAATGTAGTGGTACATCAGTGGTAGTATGTTAGGGACATTCAGTAACGTACTCAGTACTGACACACAAATCCTCTGACTCAAATGAGAAATAATGTGCATTAATATTACTTATGTGCTTGTATACTTATATATATGTTTTAATCATATAATATCCTAGGTATATATATATATATATATATGAAATTTGCATCTTAGACTTTGTTGGGTGGTCAACTGAATAATGGTGTCTCTTTGTGTTATCATGTGGGCCTAACACAGGAATATACAGTACTGTGCAAAAGTGTTAGGCACCTACAAAAACAATATTTAAAAACCGTTCACATGATCCGTGCGTGTTGTTTTTTCACACGAATATTACTAAACATACCAAATAAACCTAAATAGAATAAATAACAATAACATTACACAGTAAACACTTATTGTATGTACAGTATATCTGTGTGTTCTTTGTGGAAGTCCAGTATTACTTCATCAGAAAACTTGTTTAACTTGATCAGTTCTTCAGTAAATTAAATCAGGAACTGCTGGTATAATTTCACAAAAGATCCTCCTCTCCTGGAGGAACCGAGGAAAAATCTGGAACCGAACCTGTGTTCTCCTCACCAGCTCACACAATATCAGCTACATTTTTAGAATCAAAACCAATCTTGATACATTTTACTGCTTTAATGATTATTTGCAATCATTTCTTCGGATGTTATCTTTGGTAGCGAACTATCACACACACTGAAAAAAATGTCTTAAAACAATTTGCATAGGTGACTAAGACTTTTGCACAGTACTGCATGCGTAATTAAGTATATAAACCTATGAAACAGAAATAAACCAAAAGTGGTCCAAGAACAACCAGGGAACTTAAAAGGAGTCAGAACACATAGTGCATCTTAGCTTGCTGTATATGGATGCTGCATAGCGGCAGACCTGTCAGTGGCCCTTGCTGACCACTGTCGACTACCAGAAGTGCCTACAATGAACATATGAACATCAGAACTGGACCACGGATCAGTGAAATATATATAAATATACACTATAGTGTCATGGTCAGATTAACCTTTTCTTCAGTTTGTGCTACAGTAGCTTCTCTGTAGTTTCGAATCGTACAGTTTTGTCTTAGGAACCCTTTTCCCCGTCACCAGTTCAATGGTGCTTAAGCTGGCAGAAACAATATGATTCTCTGGAGAATGCCCTGCTGGAAGATCTCGAGTCTTGGTTTTCATCTGGATGTTATTTTGACACATAAACATCGCTGCAGCCCTTCACGGCGACAGTATTCCCTAATGGTAATAACCTCTTTCAGCAGAAAAAATGTGATAATAATAATAATAATAATAATAATAATAATAATAATAATAATAATAATAATGATAATGGTAATAATACTAATAATAATAATAACAATCATGATAATAATAATTATTAATGTTATTATTACTATAATAATAATAATTATTGTTATTATTGTTATTATTGTTATTATTATTATTATTATTATTATTATTATTATTATTATTATTATTATTATTATCATTATTATTATGCTAAAGTGTATTACAAGTACAACACGAACTTGCCCAGAGCACCCCGCAGTAAACTAAGGATTAAAAGATGTCAAATAAATGGTAACTGTCTTGAATCAGTCGTGTCTAATTTAACTTACAGTAGTTTAATTAGGTTTGTTTCTGTTTGAGCTAGTGGAATTCATCTGTATGATCTGAGTGACCCAATGTTCGTAGCTGCAGTTGCTGTTCCCTGGATGTTTTATCTGAAAGGTAATTAAGGAAGCAGTTTGTTTTAAAATGTAAGGTACAGGATTAGCATCTCTTTCCTGTGTTTTGGGTTATTTTATCTCAGTTATTAGCCATCAACTTCCCATCCTCCTCCTCCTCCCCAAATAGGCTTCTTGCATGCTTAACCCATATTAACATCTGGCCCTGTGCGCCGCAACTGAAATCATTTCCACCACTAGACTTTAACACCTGCTATCATAACTTCATCTGTACAGAAAGCTCAGATAGTACAGACAGTTCTACATGGTGTGTTGTGTATCAAACACTGTCAAAGGCTTCAATACGGGTTGCGAAATGTAATTAAAGGGACTTTTTTAATGAAACTCTGAATCCTGAATTCAGAAAAGATGCAACCAGACACTCATTTCTTGATGTTGAAGCGTCTTACCTGTTTTATCTCTGCACTAATTTCGTACGCTCGTCTGCTTAAGATGCTGTGCTCTGAAACCTGGATGCTCTGGATAGACATTCTTTTGTTCCCAGTGGAAAACTTCCAACTCTTTGCTCAGAATCTTCTCAGAAGATGCCCAGAACAATACTGTGCGTCTCTATATCTCTTAAAGCTGCAAACTCAGTGTTGGCCACTTCTCCGGTAAGCCTCTTGGAATAATGCTGTCTGTGGTTTGTCAGGAACATCCAAGGTCTTCACCAGATGTAGGGATATCGGGTTGAAATCTCTCGCTCTGTTGGTTCTGGTTGGAGATAAGCTGTGAGTCTAGGAGTAAAGTTCTCAGTGATGGATTTGAAAGCTTGAGTCATTAACGGAGAAGCGTTTCTGTAAATACATCACTGTTCCGCTCCAGCCGCATTAGCGTGGCTTGAGTTTGAGTTGTCTGGCTTTTTAAACATCAATGTTTCACATCTGAAAATGTTTAGCCAAAACAGTCCTGGAGACAGTTACACTAAAAATGTAAAAACTGCATGAAAACCCACAAAGCAAAGACGATTTCCTTGGATCTCAACGTTAAAGTTTAGAAAAGTTTCTGAGGACGAAACTTGCTCAGTCAAACAATCTGCCTTTTGGTATTTTGCTAGATTCATGTTGTCATGCTTAAAGACATGGTATAAAGATCTTTTAGAAGTTGAAGTGTCCATATCAAAAATAAAGATTATACTTAAGAGTTTGATGCCGCATGTAAAATATGTTACGTTTCAAAATGTACCCTTCACAAAAACAGTCATTAGTTACAGAGACAGTCTTACAGTCATTAGTTACAGAGACAGTCTTACAGTCATTAGTTACAGAGACA
>JBBPDB010000001.1:40839645-40856707 GCA_037974465.1 Brachypetersius altus | reverse complement strand
TGGAGGGAACGGGAACACGGACCAGGCAGGGGAACCTAAGGGGGAAAACAGGGACACAGAACAGGCAGGAAGACACACAGAGGGCATACAGAACAGAAAACCAGAAACAAAAACCAGGCCTGGCACGGCTCATCGCGTTACATTCTAGCACTGCGAGAGACAGCAGTTTAGTGCACACTGTACAGTATGTGTACAAATACTTTTTTTTAATGCATTAAGCTGAGTTAGTGCAATATTAAAGTGCTTTGGGAGCATATCTGGATGCGTATTTAGGGTTTAGACTATAAAAATAGGCATTTATAGGCATTTTTACCACATCACAAATTCACATTTTTTCCACAATTCGCAGATGCTCTTGGAACATAACCCCTGTGAATTTCGGGGGTCGACTGTATTTAGCCTGAAGTAAGACTTTTTACTGTTCATGGAAGAGCATGTTGAGTAATAAAATATAGTCTGAATGTATCTATTCTGAATGTATCTATTCCTTTTCTGTGAATATGAACTCCAGTATGAAAATTCAGTAGGTGCGCATAGATCCCAGATTTCATCACTCGCATTTAAGCAACAGTGATTGCTATGAAGTGTGTTCTCAGAAGAGCTGTGTTACCTAGTCCTGGAGGACCCCTGCTCTGCACAATGTAGAGTTTCCTCTGCTCCCAGCACAGCCGATCCAGCTAATCAGCTCATTAACAACCCCCACTGAGTTAAAGCAGGGTAAACACTAAAATGTGCAAGGCAGGGGGTCCCACCATCTAAGCCAGGAAACACTGAGAGTGTATATACTCCTTTTCACTTCATCAAGAATCAACAGGGGTGCCTACATTTTCCCACTCCATTGTGTAGCATACATACAACCGCCAGTTCCTGATTCTCTGCAGCGTAGGCTCTTGCTTGCACTTTGATTTATGCGACCCATTCACTCTACAGTGGAGACTCTCCAAAACATCACACTTTTTATTGCTTTTGTCGGTTTGCTCCTTTTTGATTCATTCATACGTTTCCCATAAACACTTCTTCTATTTTCTGAAATGTTTGGCATCAATGTTTTTCTTGTCTTAGAAGTTGTCTTCATGTAAATTGTAATTGCATTGTAAATATTATTTTTATCTATTTAATTTTTATTATTTTATCAAAGGAGAAAGAAAAAAAATCAATTATATTGGAAATTTGAGTGAAATGATTATACTCTTGCCAATATTGGAGAATTGGCCGATATTTCTATGCGCCCATTCATTGTTTAATGTTGGCAGTGTTAATGGCTCCAATTGAGTGGAAAAACAGAAAAATAATTGTCCTGTTGACAGTCGAAATGTGACTGATGCCACTGGGCCTGGATCTGAGCCATGAGTGACACGGATGGTGCCTGGGCAACTGGTGTGCCCGTAATAAGAGTTCCCCCATTCCCTCTTTCTGTCCCAAACACGAATGATTTCATGTGAGGTTTCTTTTTGGGTTTGTGTTTATCGACATTCCTTTATTGCTGTTCACAATTCGCTGTTGTCTTCACTGTTTCGAAGATTTGTTTCAGTTGTGTGTCAGTTGTCAACATGTAGCTGCTGCCGTTTGATTAAGTTGGTGTTTGTTTGCTTATACTTTCTGTTGTTTACTTACCAAAAAGACTGACCCCATTGTATTTTATTGCTGGGGGCTTTGCAACATCTTATGATCATTTTATGCATTAATGCAACCAAAACTTTGACGACAGACTTTCCCTTGAACTCCAGGGAATCCAAACTTTTCTGTTAGTGGCAGTATCACCTCAGCCACCTCTGCAAGTGTGTTTCAGATGAAACCGAGGCAAGGAGATCATACATTTGCTTGTATGATTTCAAAGACGATGAGGAGATATGAGATGCAGAAGGTATTGGGTTAATGTAATCTCTTATTACAGTGCCGACGGAGCAAAAACATCTTTGAAAAACACCAAAAACATCAAAGCTGCCTCAATGTCCTCTGCCCTTGGAGTCCTCCAAATGACAGCCACCAGCCTCGGAGGCATCTCTGCCACTGTACATTACCATAAAAGCAGCCAGTGAAATAAATATCATATTATTTTTCGGCATCTCGGCAATGCATGTTGTGACAGGGGAATGATGGATTAATGATTTGCACAATCCAGGTGGTTAAAAAAAGAGATGCAAGCGAGACTTTTTTTTTTTTTTTTTTGCATAGCAAATGACTCCAATGCCACTTAAAACTACTTTACAGAAAAAAAAAAATCAAACAAATTACAAGTAAATAGTATCCTGCATTTTGTTTAAACGAGTATGATACTGGCCCTCATCCAATAACGCTACAATCCCACCTCTTCTCAGCCTGCTAACACTTTGCATAACTTCTGCCTCTCTGTCGCACTTACCACCTCCGCATCTTAAGTGGAAGCCTTTCCATGATCACAGGACATTATAAACATTTTGAGCTTTGGAGACATCAAAGCTGCATTTGCGGTGGTATGTCAAGCTGTTGCATCAGGACCCGAGGAACCATGTCTATGAATGATATTCCCAGGACCAACTCAGTTTCCATCGCAACCCCTCACTCCATCGTGTTCTCTCATCATGACCCAGAGTGATGAAAAAACAAGGGCGAGAGACACGAGTGAAACAGTCTCTTAGACGCTGGACATCTTTCTGCGATGGCCCCCCTCCCCATCACAGTTTGCTGACAGAAGAGAGACACACAGCCAAATAATGGGACAAGGAAAGTGAGGCCAATCAGCGTCCCACAGGTAAGTGATGGTGACTGTGATATCTGACAGTTGACACCAATCCAATAGCTGTCAAGCCCGCACTTCAGATAACAACAGTGTCATGGAACAAAGTTCTCCAGAGAAGTGAATCATTTTCAGATCTTTTTTTTTTTTCAGAAACTTTCAGCGCATCCTCTTTTGGTTTTAACTTATTTAAATCTATAGACAGAGAGGAGAGCGGTTGGGATAAACCTTGCATCTGAGTAGGGGTTTAACAATACATATAATTTTAGATTTGATCAAGATTTCATGACATTTTTAATCATTCATGTGATAAAAATGTACTGACTGACCAGTATCCTATCAAAAACAAGGCTTTGTTCACATAAGCAGCTCAAATCTAATGTTTTGGTTTATCTAATATAAGCAGAACATATTTTCTGCAGTCTGAGCAGCAATAGTTAAAATTGAACTTTTTCCAGACTTATTCATTTGGTTTCAAATCTGATTCCAACCTATACATGTTTGACCAATCAAATCTGGGCAAAATGTTTGCTTAAACATGGATATTGTTCACTTAATGGACATTTTATTGCTCAAAACAGTTTTACAATGACTTTCAGGGAAGATTTGAACTTCTAATGTGTCCCTGAGTATTAGAGGTATGTCTGGACCAGGTCATCCTACTCTCTTGTCATGTTCTGTCATGTTCTTATTGCTAAAAAGGGCACGGCTGTTCTGCTTGTTACAATAAGGAAAGGTGCACATCGAGATCTAGAGTTCCCTAGTCGGCATCCTCATGTGTGCCAACTACAGCCTGACCCCACCCCCCACCCCCCGCCACACCCACACACATCTTTACCCCTTTATCCTGGTAGGATGCAGCCAGATGTTTATTGTTTATCGCTGGCAGTATTGTCCATTATATCCAGCAAATGAGAGACCACCGTAAAAGATAAAGGTGTCTTAATGTTTTTTTTTAGCTGTTTCATACAGAGTTGAAATGATTAAATCTTCACTCTTAAAGTAGTTTGAGTGGTCAAATTAAAAAAATGAAGAAAAAGGAATAAAGCGAAATCGAATCGACAGAAATAAATGTGACAAAGTAATCCAGAGGGAGTGGGCTTACGAGCTCATTACTCTTCTAAAATAAGCCAGAAGCCATCAGCCAAAGACCCAATGAAGACAAATGATCTCCAAGCAAGCTGTGGCTGGTCTATCAGGGTCAGGTGCACGGTTGTAGATTTTTAATGATGGGACGTAATTACGACAAATGACACCGTTCTTTCTGAAATCGTCTAAACAAGTGTTTAATCAAGGATGTCCAATAAATAACAACTTTATTTATTAGGAATCATAAGGTGTCTCTTTGTAATGTAGAAAGTTCAGACGTGCACTTTTCCCCCTGCATTTCATTATCCGAAGATGCGCAGGATATCACTGTATGTGCAGGCCGACAAGGAGAAGTTTGATTTTGAATGTAATACAATCCCCCTGGTCTTGGGCAGGGAGTTAATTTCTATTCTGTCTACATATTGTTATGTATTCAAGGTGTGAGGATTATATCCTTTCCTCAGGTTGTTATTAAATCAAAACAGACTCCCCGGAAGGTTTTGATGCAAGGGACCTGTATCAATTACCATTTCCAATTAAATACTGCCTGGATCACCGGTGGCTCTTTGGGGATTATTTATTTCAAATTAGCCTCCTCCAGGAATTAGAACAATATTGTTATTCTAGGAATGGTGGAAAGTGCAGCAAATAAAAAGCCAGAGTGCTTCAGACAGCAGCTACAAGCAGGCAGGCCAAGACATCCAGGGTTCAAGTGTTATGTCCAAGCCGATATAATGAGTAAATGTTGATGATGTGAAACAGAGCGAAGTACAGTCAGGCAGTGAAAAGACTGCCAAAGGAAACAGATGCAAAACAGGGTAGGTCTGTGGTCAGAGAGGTTAATCCGACCAATAGAACTAATCCAGTGGAATGGAATCACAGCATTCATTTGTATGAGCAGAATTAGGCCTCAATGGTGCTTCAGAATTATAGGCCGTTTTCTAGTTGTTGTTTACTAACTACACTAAAAGATTTTCTTTCTTACAAGTAAAAATGTTTAAAAAGAAACCCAACAATGTTAATGGCACCTTGAGCAAGGCACCGTCCCCACACACCTCAGTATGAAATACACAATACTGCTATATACACAATAGATAGATAAGAAACTAGCAGTTACTTACTAGTGAATTACTAGTAAGACTAGTGGTGGTTACGGATATGTTATTGCATGCAATGGAGATCAGGTGTATATTTAAAATGAGTAATACTTCTATTAGTAGTGATATTTCATGTAATGCCCATAATGCACGTAACGATTAGAGTTTTAACACCTGATAAGAAAACTGCACATGATAATGCATGTGGTAGACTATTACACATAATAAAACATATTTAAACCAGTTCCAAATGTCACATTTGCATTGCATCAGGTTATTACACAGATCATTGTGTGGATGTGTGACAGTTATTGGGTTATTGAGTCTGATTGTGATGGGAAGGAAGAACTTTCTGTGGCTAAAAGTACTTTTCAGTTTAGCCACTGGACCGCCATGAGCCAAAAAAAACCCCAAAACAACACCTGTGTGCATTGGTATGCATTATCGACATCTCTGCAGCTGTACAGCAGGGACCAATCTTCCAAAACATATTCCCTCAGCTGATGTTTTGATCAGAGTTCAGAAAAGAAATTAAACAAATAATTGATTGGCCCCAGGCTGAGCAACTATTTTAATGCTTCCAAACTTGGAAAATGCCCCCAGATAGCTTAACAGAGCTACCGGACCCCTCATGGTAGGAGGTCAAACTATGCTTTCCCATACACTCAAGCTCATATGGGGAATATTGTAAAGTATGACTGCATCAGCTCTCCCCTCACTTCTATAGATTTGTGCCTGTGGCTTTTATATCGCTGACTATTGGATGGTCTTTCATCTTTGTAATGAGGACTTTATACACTGCAACCCCGCTACGGCATTTCTCAGTCTGATCACGTGCTGTATTGACATCCCCAGCCACCTGAGGAACAGCTGCTCTTCTGTTGCTTCTTACATATTGCACCAATGCACAAGAATCAGTTATAGGAAGAGTACTTCCCAGCCCTGTTATTGATGTTTTTCACACAGATCTAAACGCAGATGCCACTCTCGTCACTGTGCCTATTTAGACACTGGCCAGTTGAGCTCCTGTCATCCACGCTCCAATAATCAACTCTCTTTCAAAGTCACTTAGATCTTTTCCCTTGTTCAAGATCAAGGTCAACTGGGCCTGCTTAGTATTTTATACATCACAGAGCACAGTAGCATTCACTGTATCAAGCACTGCACTTGTCTGGAGACATCTGCACTCGTTTTCAGGCGTTTTGTGGTTTTGTATTCTTTTTTTAGGGCAACATATATAAAAAATCATATTTGCTTATATCATATAGCAGTCATCCAGGTACTGCACATTTAAATATTGCAGCTTCAGTAATTATATAGATCAATACTGAAAACCACAGACTATAGAACCGTCTCCAGGAGGAATCTCGTGTGTAAATGAACTTGTTACAGCAGTGTGATGACAGTCTAGGAAAGCAAACATTTGCTTTACTGTGAGCATGTACTTACATGTCTAAATGGCAGCTCTATTATCAGTGTAGAGGTTTAAAAGGGGGGAGGGGCATTTCATGTTTATTTTGAGCTAATGAAGTTAGACAACAATGTGCTGAATATTAAATAATTCAGTACTATGAGTTTAAAGCATTGTTTTAAATCATTCTGTCTTCATAATATTTAGAACTACTGCCCAGCCTCCCTTTTCACCATCTACACCTTAAATCTACATTAAAAGTATTCTTTAGAGTTCAGATTGGAATACTTCAATAACAATCATGCTCACATGCCAACAAAATAAAGAAATGAATGTTTTTTTTATCAGTATAAGAGTCTTTTACAGAGGTTAATCTGAATTATTACACTGCTTATGTAAAGAATCATGCATTGGGAGGTTTTAAAAGGCAAACGAGTCCTGACAGACCCCCGGACAGTCCACATTTTTCCTCTATTTCTAAGTGTTGAGAAAATGTGAGCTGTCTGAGGGTCCCTGGGGACCAGTTTGAGAATCTCTACTTTTGGGAACTAAAATGGCCTCTTCTGTTGTATAGTGCAAAGACCTCCTTTTGGCACTTTTACACAAAGAGAGAGAAATGTGCACTGAGAGGACTCCAAGAAAAGGCGATGCAAAAGTTTGAAAGTCGTTTGACAGCTGGCTGTTAAGAACCATTCACTATCCAAATAAATTCTGCCTCTTATGTGCAACTACTGAAGATTCACAGAACCTCGATTTATTATTATTATTATTATTATTATTATTATTATTATTATTATTATTATTATGAATTAGTTCTTTTTATGTCTTTTTTTGTTTTGAACAAAATCTGTCCAATTTTGTCTGAAGCAGTAATAGAGAAAATTCAATGCGTTAACTCATGGGAGGAAAGAGGACTAAAAAAAACCCAGAATGCAGCCAAATGCATTGAGTGATTCAAATTCATTAGTCACACGTAATTAACCCGACTGTGCTGGATTTGTGCCCGGCTTACATGATTTTTTAATCAGTTTGTATGAAATTCTGAAGACAGGGCAGGTTCCCAGGAGAGGACTTCACATCCTCCCAAACCTCAAAGCTACAAAGCTACTTTCCTATTCCACCATTTCATTTGGTTTTTCAGTCTGCAAGTCAGCCCCTGTCGGATCATTGATGAGGAAAAAAAGCACCGCTTCCTATAAAATGTATAAAGTCAAATATGCCGTATAAGGTTTTAAGTAAAGTGTACAATTTTGGATATTTTTGCTACTCACAGAATGCACCCGGTGACCTCACTGTGGCCAGCTCAAATAATTAGTCTATTCAGGAATCCATTCTTTACGAGGATCTATTCAACAAAAGATCAACAAGAATATAAAAAAGGTCATTGAAGGCACTCCTTCCTATTCACTATAAAATTCTATACAGTGATTGCCAGCTACAAAGCCCATCTAAAGTGCACAATGAAAAATCTGAGATTCTCCACTTGCTGTAAAGATCTTTGATCTTATCGAAGCAAGAAAGCGATTTCAACCTGAATCCCTTTCTTCGTGTTCTTCAAAGAGTCATTCTGAGCGAGGTCACACTCAATTAAAACAGACCGCTACAGGAAGAAAACAAAATGCAGAGACATGTACCAATATTTTCCTCCATCTTAACCTACAGAGGCTGGAAGTTCCACACAGCAACTCCAGCTCGCCCAACTTTGCGCCAAAGCATTTCACCAATGCACTTCCTATTTACTCTCAATCTCAGCACAGTGAAAAAAACTGCTGAAACAAAGAAGACTTTTTAATTATAAACATTAATTGTGACCAAGTTGGTACACAAAATCCCAGAACTCTCATAAGTTTAGGGGTTGGGGTACAGATATACATACATACATACATACATACATATATATATATATATTCACACACACACACACACACACACACACACACACACACACACACATATATATATACACATATATGGGGAAAAATTAAAGACTCATAGCATCTCTATGAGTATGATAACCATTCCATGCCAGAGTCTGTTAAATTCCTACACAAGCACCTCATTCTGCTTTATGAGGTACTGATTAATCGCATCTTATTTAATGAGGGAAAATATAAAAACACTTTTCTAATCAACACTCTCTAGTTTGTATGTGACCAGTTGGATGGTAAAACACTACTAGAAGTACTTAAACTGTGTCTATTTCCTACCTACAAGTAACTTGGTTTCCCTTCATTTTCCCAATCAGCAGTAGCACTGTGGGTGCCTCTGATAAGCTACACAGAGAAAACTGCATTACAGAAACAGTTCTTTTCATTTTCCAAGTGTTTAGCCGTCATGAGGTTTTTTAATAGCACCTCGATTTTTAACGGATGAAAAGGTGGTTTTACTTTTTAATGCACTGAAACTTTTGCTCAGATGTGCTCTATTAAATACATGTGCAAAGGAGATGAAAGTAAGAAGAAATGGATTCATCAAGCAGTAACAGTGACAAGGTTATCATTTTGTCTTAGTCTGTCTGACTCAAGCAGACACTGCTAAAAAGGCTGCTATTTAAAAAAAAAGTCCATCACTGACTCAGAACTGAAGCTCTGCAGTGGTGCTGTGTCAGGTGGTAGATCTCCTTCACTGTCCGTAGGACTTAAACACACGTTCAACGTTACCCTAGCTCACAGCTAAAACATGTATTGCAATAACAGAGTGTGATGAAGTGCATAAATATCACTTTGTGAATCACAGTAAAAGTTTTTACTGGATTATTAATGTGGCAGATATGGATCTGGGTGAAAATTGCCTGAATATCCCTTTAAAAGAAAGTTCTTTAGGAAACCAAATGTTTCCAAATGTCTTCTCTGACCTCGCACCAAATAATTGGTACCTTCATTTTTAAATCAAGCTTCAGCTTAAACTACAACTTACTAAAATGAGCAGGAAAAACAATTACTGAAAGAAAAGGAAGGCAAAACCCATTTGTCATTCCTGAATATCTGAAGGCTACCCTAAAACAGGGTGGTAATCAAATTCAAGGTCTCTCAAAATGAACACAGGAGGTATCTGCCTTTTGCAGGAGCTCAATTTAATTTAACGCTTAACTATGGTACTGTGATCTTAATTTGAATATTCAGTATGAAGCCTGCTGGACTTTTTCACCATTTTTCTTTTGTCTTTAGTCATTCTTAGTCACCGATGTCTTCACACTACAAGATCCAGCCTGAATGAAACACCATGCACTTTCAGATTATTCTCACGATCAGTGAGTCCCGATCAATGGTTCCGATTTTCAACATCTTGTGGGATTTCATTAGAATTAATGGGACTTTAGATGTAAGCAAACATGGCGGATGCAAGGGAGATGATTTCTGTAAGGAAAAAGCCAAGACGAAAATGCACTCATGCTGTTTCCACAACTCAACAAGTCCTTCTAGCTTTGGATTTAGGTGCCATGCATGAAACTTCATCCTTACACTCTTCCAGCTTGGGCTCTCACAGACTGACGGTCTTTCATGCGTGACGTCAACGTTGCGTTTCACCCCAGAGAATTGGCATTCACCCCATCCAACAGGACACAGAGTCATAAATATTGAACGTGTTTAATATGTATGATTCACAATGGAGGTGGCTCCAACTGGAATGGGAGTAGTAAAGATTAGATTATAAACACCCAACAGCACAGGATCATTTGGAAAAAATCGTTTAAGGTCACCCTGATACTGAGGGAACGTCTGCAATTGTTGTGAGGTGAATCTCAGCCTCAAAATTGGTCCAATTTTCCTGCAATGTGGGGCAGGCATTATGTTAACTTAATAGCTGGGTCCATCAATAATTTTCACCTGTGGTTTAGACAAAGCCTTAACTGACTCAAAATGCTTTGAATTTTCACCTTCTCAAAGTGCACCCAGCTCTTTATTAAGAGTGGCACATGTCTGTCAGTGTGGTTTAGGACGCAAGACATGCTGTGAGCTATAAACAAATACACAGCTTAATTACTATAGACAGTTACTAGACAAAGCCTGAAGACGATTCCCACATGTTGTAAAGTAAAACGGCCTCTTATACTCACGTGTGAACACGCAAGTGTGAACAGTGTGACATCCTTTCTCTGCATTTAACCCATTCACCAAGCAAAGCAGCGAGCAGCCAGGAACACAGCACCCGGGAAGCAGTGTTTGGGGACAGTACCTTGCTCGAGGGTACCTCAGTGGTGCCACTAGCAGTCCTGGGATTTAAACCCAAAGCCTTTGATCACAGGGCCAACTCCCTAACCACTGAGCCACCTGTGGTTGTTGCCACAAGATATGATTCTAGATCAGTATTCTATTCCTGAGAGCATTTGTGAAAGTAGACACTGTGTTCTAAAAGGGTTGGCAGCAGTGTCCTGCCACACAGTCAAAATCTGTTCATTTTTAAAGCTCACAGTAAGTCGTGCTGTGTCCTGAACCATAATGAGAAGATGCAGAACACCTTAATGAAGAGATGGATGACTGAACTGAGAGAGGCTTGCGGATGTTTTTCCAAAAATAAATAAATTAAAAGGTGACTACTGATGTCTAGTGTTCATTAGCAAAATCAGCTTAATAGCTCCAGTGCTGAACTTACTCTCACTTTCTGTAATCACTTATTCTTACTAGGGAACAAGTCGTTACAGACACCTAACCTGGGGCACCGGCCCACTGAAGCAGTGCTAAACTATGAAAGCAAATCTGGACCATGTTTAGGGGAAATTGAAAAATGTGTAATTTATTTTTAAACCTATCTATTCCTTTCCACAGCTTTAGACCTACAGAACAACCTGTATGTGTATTTTATCTTTCTATGGGTGATTTAAGATCACTCTTCCCTATCAGTGGTGCATGCCAAAACAGAGGAAAACAATGTTTCGAATGGAAAGTCCTGCTAAACTGTGAGCACTTATCTCCTCGTGAAGTATCACACTGAAGGTAATGGCATGTGACAGGCTTCTATAGCTAGAGGAGTCTTATCTCCAACTTGAAACACTGTAACCAAATGACTTTTAATACAATCTGCACCCTTTTCCTCCCACCCTCCTCCTCCCTTCCCCGCCGCCTTCTCCAGTACCGCATAGTAGCATATCAGATCGAAATAACCTCATAGGAATTGCCTTGTATCAAGGCAGCTGAGTTGCAAGACCTTTTATTAATGAATGTCTTTGACTCTTTGACATGGAAACTCAAACAACCAAACACACTCTGATTTAATGTTACTCCCTGTCTTCATCTATCATTAAACATCTCTTAGTCTAATGAAGCCATGCAGTGCATCAACACCAACCACATTCACTGACTGGACAGAAGATCTGGACATCTGAAATCATGGAGAGGGTCTTCAGAAACGCCAGTTAAGATCCTGAGTGGGCAACACATAACAATCCAGTTTTGTGCTTAACCATGAGACGGACAGGGAGGCTCTGTTCATTTAGCATTAGCGTTATTCCTCAGCTAAGGGGATTTTCTTACACACAAGCACACACAAAAACACACGCACACACACACACCTGTTTGAAAGTGATTGTCTGGGCTGTGTGAAGAGTTCAGGGGTGCCCCTCTGGACTCTCTTCTGCTTCTTCAAACTTAGAGTGGGCACTTCAGAAACCATTAGCCAGCCACCTGCTCTCAGTAGATTAACTAGACAGTGGGAAGTTATTTAGAGAAAGAGAATCAAAACCATTTGAAGGCTTGCTTTTCATAGCATGCAACATCTTGCCTTCTCTGGTTGCCATGCATTTCTTTATTCATTCATTCGTTTATTTAACGTCCTAACAAACTCATAGATCTGGAAATGCACGCTATTCAAAAACGAGAAAGTTCTTTACTTTAATGTCATTAGTTATGATTCAGCCCTCCCTTGACACTAATAGCTGTGCAGTAACACTTAACTAAACTACAGTTTAGCTGGTGTTGATATAGTCACTGTTAATGATGTGTTATAGTAGTACAACTTTAACGTAATTAGTTTAGGACACACCTGGGTGAATACGTGACTGAAAAAACATACGTATACCATCATGTACGTATTATACTACTGTAATCTATAATTAACAGTGAACTTTACAGTTGTTGTTAATGAATTGTTAATGTATTGTTAATTTTTAACTACGCACATTTTTGTGATGATCTCAGATTTCAGTGTAAAACATCAAGGGCAGCCGGGAAGGTCAACTAGAATTTCAGTGGGAACAAAACTGTCACGGACGAGAGCTACCTTGGGACATGGACCAGACGTTAGACCATAACTCCATGCTGTGATACGTTTATTAACCAGAACAAAAACGGACACGCGGGCCACCAGGATACATGAACTAGAAACGTGAGACAAGAAGCCTAACTGAGGTGTAGCAAGTGAGGTGCTCTAAGACGTTTGATGGACAGATAACTAGAATGAAACACAAACAGGACTTAAATACACCAAGAAATCAGGAGACTAACACAAAACAGATGTAAACCCTAATCACCAGACACATGAACAGAACACAGCTGAAACGGAAAAGCACATGACACATGAACACAAAACCACCTGACAACAAGACATGTGACCAAACCATAACAGAACAAGAGTCAAAACAAAAGTCCTAAACGTGAACAGAAAAACAGAGCAAAAACAGAACTACCAAAAGGCAATAGAAAAGCAGTGGCCCTAACGGCCACTGACCATACCGTGACATCTCTAGAGCATTATTGTAAATTGAACAAATATTTGCTTAAGAATAGCCCCTATGCAGTTAGTCTCTAAATAAAGAAAGGGTTATTTAAAGGGTTTTATCATGGAACCAGAGGTTTATTTTTGTTATTGACATCCGAAGAACCCAAGTGTGCAACTGCAATCAAGCCACTGACTATGTTAATAAAAGAAGATGACCATTTGATTTGGAAAAATAATGATTCGTTTTAAAATGATATATTTACATATGTAGTAAGGTTTGATTTTAGATTTTTATTATTTTTAAAGCTCAAACAAAAGCTAGAATCATTAATTATAAAAAATAATTAATTCATTCATTAATTACTAACAGTCCTTGCAAATTAATGATTTAAATTATCTTTAGATTACATGATTACAACTATGATGACAGCTCTGAGAGCTCTGTGAGAGATTTGACTATCACCCAGAACATCTAACCAGATCCTGTTGCATTCCATATTCTGCTGGTGTCTCTTCATTAGACTTTGGAGCTCCCTCCTCTAATTGTGTGTGGAGGTGGCTGGCATCCAGATGGTGTGCATCACATTAAGTCTGCTTATTAAAAGCCAGTCTGTGTGGATGGAAATGGGAATGCTTTGGCATTATGACAGCTGGTGGCTCAAGCGACATAGAGAGGACCTACAGTCCCAGCTTTATCACATACCTGAGGAAAGAATAACACCTCATACTGAGCTGTAGAGGAAGCTTTGTGGCGGAATAGTAACTCCAAGAGGTCTAGATGTAACACTGTCATTTTGCTATACTGTTATAATACACAATTTCATAATTTCTGACAGTTATATAAAACTCATTACTTTTATTAGAGGAAATTTGATATATAACCCCCTAATCAATAATGGCATTACATTTGAACAATATACCGATGTGCTTGGTTAAAATATAATGTAATTACTGCCTATTTAATTACATAATTACTACAACCTTTACTGTATGTACAGCTTAGATTTTTCTCTTCTTATTTTGACATCAAATAACTAAAAAATCTGAAAAAAAAAATTACTTTTTGCCTCTGACTGGCTCAAAGTGTGGTGGGATTTAGGCATTTGAGACTCTTGGTAGAATGTATAGGGTCATGTCTTACTCAAGTGTAGAAAGAGAGAGAAAGAAAGGCGGTCTCCATGGGACAGTAGGTTGTCTGAGGTGTCAGCAATTCATGAACCTTTCCTCCAACACAAGATGTCAGTTGTCTGCAGAACAAGTGCTAAATGTTAATAATATGGTCACTTGAAGTTTTACCACTCCCTTTTGTGACAGCAGTGAGTTTTTTTAAATAGATTTCAAGGAACCCTCCATGACTTCATCCCACCTTGTAGCCATGCTGTTGTCTTAAAAAGCTTTCCTCAGTGGCAGATGTGCACGTTCTTGATGTGAGTTTACATGTGATAGTGGGAGACATGAATAATAGATCTTTAATAGAACAGAAACATGGGGAAAACGGTACAAATATTCACTTTAGCTGCTTCTTTCAAAGGTATTTGATAAATGAAAATAACCGGTGTTAACTGAGACCTAGTCAATTGTCTCAAATTCTTGGCTTGCATATTTTGGGCTCCTCTCTGGATAATCAGACCTTTCTGGTCCTCATCAGAAAAAAAAGACTTCAAAAGGCATGAAATGTTCAGCCATGACCTTTTTCCTGACCTTCCCAAGTCTGGCATATGGTACCCTGTTGAGACAGACCCCGTTCCCAGTGTCTGCTTTCCTCTGTAGCTGTTAGCATGTTGGACTGGACGGGAGCCCTTCAGAGATCATTGGTGACATTTTAAAAAGCCAGTTTTAGAGGGCAAACCCTACACTGACACACAAGTAGCAAGGGCACTGCTTATGCCATTGTTAGGTGTAAACGAGATGTTGAATGAAAGAGTAGATCAGGCTAAGCCGTTCTGTGGGAGGCTCTTATTTTTGTTAAAGCTCCGGGGAACCTAAATCTGTGATTGCTCTCTAATTAGGATCATTTCAACCTTGGGGGCACACAATATGCATGTATTATCACTAACCTTCTAGTACCTTCTAACACTTACTTTTCAAGAATTACTCCCTAGCAACCTAAAGTAAACTGGCATGTGAAAGTGTAACTTGCTGTGACAATTCCATCACCATCTGTGACTACAGCTTATCTGCAGGTATAATGGAGCTCTGTCTGAGTGCCCTAGCAAGTTTGGCATTTTTGGCGGAGAACTGCCAGTGAAGTTACCTCTTAGTTCTTAGTTAGATCTGATCTAGTCATGTTGATCCAGATGTGATTTCATACCAAGCATACACACCTGAGAACAAACATGAGGAAACTGTATCTCAAACAGATGTGATGTGGTCAAGTGTGGCCAGACATGATTTTATAACAAGCCTACACATCTGCGGAGAAGCATAAGGGAGCTTGGCTTAAATGTGGGTAGGAATGTAGGTTCATTAGCGTGGGAACAAAAAGAATTTGTAATTCCAGTGCCTTGTGTTGGCAGAGCTCAAAGTGGTGCACCTATTAACACTGTCTGAAGGACAACAAGGCTGTCATTAGTGCTATAGATGTCAGCTAGCATGGCTGTTAATTAACATTGACATAAACATGTCATGGCAGATTTCATATGCTGTCAGATTCATATGCTGTGTTGTAATGACTGATTATGGTTATAAATATAACAATGTAGCGTTGTCGTTACTGGCGGTTGTAGGTTCGTCACTGTGGACAATCCTCAGGGGAGATTGCCATCTAGTTTGATTGCTAGGCCCAAAAGCTGGTTGGCATGTAGGTTGGCACATACACTTTTATAAACAAAGCTATATTTATTTTACATATCTATTACATACATACAAGATTTATTTACTCATTACACTTCTAGCAATTAAAAGAATATCATGTATTTTCCTATGCGAATGCAAGATTCATTTCCTTTCATCCTGTTTAATCATATTTCCCCCTTTCTTCTCATTGATAACGTTGAATAAGTTCAGTCAGTAATGTTAATAAAAAACAAATAATCACTTATTAGCACCACATAAATGACATATAATGGGTGGCCACAGCCTTCCATTAATATAACCCTTGGATTTGGTATCACGCAAATGCATATCTATAGGACTTGAAACCTCATTGGGTCGCTCAGGCTATAGAAGGGGCTATTGTTAGTTTTAAAAGAGTCAGCTTCATCCATAAGAAATGAGTTCCTTGAAGATGAGTCACTTGGTTGAGATTAAGATCCTCAAACACACCCTCTTCTGAAAGCAACAAAGGCAAAAACCCATCATTTTGACATATCATTAACTGAGCATTATCCTTCGTAAAAAATGGAACTTGATGTGAATTAATCTTCACAATGCTATGGTGAGTCACTGGCAGTAGCTGTGCAGGTGGAGCATCGTGAAAGTGTGAAATAAAAATGGGTTTTGGCTGAGTGCTCCAAGATCCAGCAAGTGCGCGTTAAAGATCTCTCATAATAACAAACTGCCCTGTGTGGTCCTGATACCAGGGTGTTTTTATCATCTATTTTCTGACATGATATATATTTTCCATGGTGTGTTCATAAGACATTTTCACCATCTTTATATACAGGGAATATAAATCAGTACAAATGTTCTACATACACAATTATTACAAGGCAGTCTAAAAAGTTAGTCATCCTCAAAACCTTAATAGAAATCAATCAACCTATTATGTGCCATTAGTATCAGATGTACTGATGGTCATACATCCAAACAATTTTGACAGAATCTGTTGAAAGCACTCAAATGGACAAGTGTAAGGACCTGAAGAACTTTGACAAAGACCGAATTGGAAGAAGGCATGTGAGTGGAGGCAGTGTCCTGCTCTGGGCTGTGTTCTGTTGGGAAACTTTAGTCTTGACGTGAGGAGGCTCCATCTTGCAACTTACAAGTTGTAAAAGATCTGTTGCTACTGTTTTAGTGCCAGATACTATAGCACAGCTTCAGTGGTCTTGTCCAATAGAGCAGACATGTTTTGGTGTCATGAAGGGAGGGTTGTGGTTCAGTTTGCCGAACGCTGAGCGGGGGGTGGGGGGTGGGGGGTGGTTGCGAGGCAACAGG
>JBBPDB010000001.1:40781693-40800204 GCA_037974465.1 Brachypetersius altus | reverse complement strand
TTGGTGAATGGGTTAAATGCAGAGGAAGTATTTCGTGCTGTTCACACTGTGTGCTGTGGTGTGTTCACGTATGACAGTCACTTTCACAGTCTTTCGTTTTTGGGGATGCACTGAGATGGTATAGCCCTCTCTCTGCATGTCAGGAAAAGAGTATTGGAATACGTTAGTAATTATGCATACCTAACACTTTAGCTTTAAAGTAGCACTAAAATATCAACAGGAATTTTGTACAGGTCCAAAAACATTCATTTATTTGAGGTTGTTTAATGAACCTACATATTGAAGACTGCTTTAGATTTATCTGCATCTAAATAAATGTTAAGGAATTTAAAATGTTTGAGGTCTTTAGAAGAGCTGAAAAACAGAAAGATGATGATGTATTAATAATAGATCTCAAAACAAAGCCGCACTGAAAATGCAAGTTACTTGTAAGTCAGGGACTGAACTGCAGTAGCACAGTCTCTCAGTACTAGCTGGTCAGAAATCCAGCCACTGTACTTTACAGGTCTTATAACACCAGACTCTTATTTCCTCTTTCTTTGTAGGTGTTCACCTGGATACATTAACACTTATTGCATTTGGAGTTCCATGTTTAGCACTTCTGCTATCACTTTCTGGCAAGTTGGTGGGTATAACTAAATTTAACACATTTAAATAATTTATATGCTCTGTAAAATTCAGTTACACACAATTATACATTTAGTAGTGTATCACACTTTCAGGGTGATGCAGGGGAGATGTTTAGTATAAATGTTAGTATGCTGTCACGTCCGGGGGGGCTAGTGCACTACCTCGAAGCATCGAGCAGACAGGAAACCAGGGATCCATGCTGATGTGTTTTTATTTACAAAAAGAAAACAAGGAACGGAACTGAAACTGGCACAAGGGCCACCAGGAACATGAACAAGAACTAGAAACAGGATGACAGGCAGGGTAAATGAGGCGATGGACACACAACTGTGGCAAACACAAACAGCCCTTAAATATCAACAGAAATCAGACCCAAAATACAAGACAGGTGGAAACTCAATCATATGACAAAACCAGGCACGTGACAACAGAACCAGACAAACAAGAACTCAAAGACACGCGACACAAGCAGAACAAAACATGAAACCACAATAAAAGTCAGTATAATTCCTAAAATAAAAACGTACTACACGTACAAAAACACACGTGCACACCTTTCAGTGTTTAAAACAAACTTGTTACAAATGCTAAGGTACAGGCAACACCCCAATAAACGAACACACGTACATAGCAGGCCCAGCCAGTGCACAGCAGATGTGGCCCAGCAAGCTCCAATATTCTAATAAATGATCAGATTAATTAGGGCTGTGTTTATTCCTCCCCCACCCCAGCACTCAGCTTCAGCTCCTTCCTAAGAGCTCTTGCAGACGCCTCATCCCCAACACTGGAGCTAATTTAATTAGCCAGCCGATGAAGCCTGGGCTTTAATTATTCACCAGCATGACGAGGGGCTGGCGAGAGGGAGGGGTGCAGAAGAATGAGGTGCAGCAGCTCACCTTTTGCTAGATCACCTCAAGCAACACAGAGCAGCAGAGCGGCCAGAAGCAGCAGAAAAGAGCCTGGGGTGAATAAAGTGCATGGAGATACAGGGCACAGACTTGGAAAAATGTCACTCTAACAAAAAGTCACACACAAGCATACCCATGAGCTCACAGCCAGAATAGATCTTTAATCCTGCTAAAACCCTGGGACCTGACTGACCCGGTCCGACACAGGTCTCGACCCCAGCCTGACAATACTGCCTGAGCCAAAACCTGGATGGAACCAACATTCACTTCTGCATGCATACATGAGTAACCTGAGAGAAATGTTGCAATGTTGCTTTGCATGCAGACACGCTTTAGCTTCATGGATCTCACAACCAACAACATGAGTGACTCTAAAGCATGGGATAAAATTTTTAAGATGACAAACGGGGAAAAACTAAGACAGACTAAGCAAAACGTGAAACTGAAACATGAAATATTAACCTAAACCCACACTGAATATAAGAGGAGAAGTGCAGGAACCCAAATATAACCCAAACCCAAACAGGTTCACACAAATACACAATGTTTTTTTGTTTCTATAAACATTTGATCTTTATTTCTCCAGTGGTTCAGTTTTTGTTCATAGTGCCCTAAAGATATTTATCAATAACGAAACGGGAGCTATCATCGGCCATATCTGATCAGAAACAGTGATGAGAAAATCATTACAGAAACAACTATTCCAGTAGATATGTGAAAGAAAGGCTGTCATAATGCAAATTCCTTTCATTTTTAGGTTTAAAAATGATAAACCGGGGCAGAGATTGTGAGACGCCTCTTGAAGAGGGAAGCCTGGTATATTTCTACTTTGGTTAGTTGTCCATTTCTCAAATGTTTGATGATACAGTATGTTGACACCTGGTGCTTTGATGGCATTATACATGGAGGGGTTCTTAGTGGCATTCTTGACTAAATCTAAGGGGATTGCTGTTATTTAACCACCTAAGTTGCCTTTGTCTAGAAACACTCCTGACTAGAGGGTCATTACCCTCCATAATGTGGAGGGTTATATGCCAAAATGCATGTAACCATTATAAGGAAGTTTATTATTATTATTAACCTTAAAAGTCACAGGGCTCAACGGTAGCACAGTGGCTAGCACTGTTGCCTCAAATCTCCTGGGTTGGGGGTGGGAATCCAGTTTGCATGTTCTAGTGGTGGCGTGAGTTTCCCCCGGGATCTCCGGTTTCTCCCTCAGTCCAAAGACATGTGCGTCAAGTGAATTGGGGATTCTGTATTGACTGTAGGTGTGAGTGAAATGGTGAGTGTGAGCGAATGGTGTCTGCCCTGCGGGGCTGAGGTCCTGGCTCAGGGTGAGTCCCTGCCTCGCGACCCCAGGATAGGCTCCGGGTACCCGCGACCCCAATAAGAATTAAATGGTTACAGAAAATGAATGAATGAATGAATGAATGAATGAATGAATTAATTAATTAAAATGATAGTAAACAGTGATTGGCTTAGACAGATAACTTTGATATGATAATTATGGTATTTATCCAACTCATCTGTTAAAAGGGTATTTATAAAGAGGGAGAACACCACACTGTGCTGGACTCACTACAGTCATCCACTACTAAAACTGTATATCCCTGCTCTGTGCAATTCAGCTGACTGGTTTCTGGTAAGAGCTTGGAAGTATTTCATCTGAAAAAGACACCATTTTGTCAATCCAGAGCAATGGATCCTGGCACTTATCTTGGGTTGTGAGAAACTGTCCATTTGAACCGTAGCAAGGTGACAGACTTTAATTTAGAGAATGTAAAACAAAAGAGATTACATTTGCACCCTTCAGGTTTAGGGTTCTTTTCTCCACTGGGTCATTTTACAAACTGAAAATGGAGACGGCCTCGAGAGTGTCCCAGGGTACTCTAGTTTGTGACAGATTAAGAGAAATCTCTGGAGTCTTCAGACCAGCAGTGCAACCAGGGAACAGTCTCCCACTCACCGGCTGAACTGTGAAGCATGGGAACCTCTACAGCTCCCGAATGCCAGGTAACACGACAAAAAAGTACATCAACCTTTGCTCTTCTGTACCTTCTATTGATCTTCCACAAGCTTACATAAAAATAAACACAGGCCTACAAGTTTGTACATCCTGTGCCCTTTTGGGGCAGCATACAGATCAGGCGAAAGGCGTTGAGGACGCGCCGGAACAGCACATGGGAAATATCACACTATGCAAAGTACCTGTTCTAGATATTACAAGCAAATACTGCCAAGAGTGATGAGGCTTCCTGCACAGACTTCAGCGAGGAATTTCTCAGTCCTGTCATTTCTCAGCAAATAAAAAAGATGTCCATTTGTTTGAATTACTGTCAGCTGGTCCGACTCAAAAAGAGGTGCAGAGCGACACGAACTTGCCTGGGGAGAAGCAGCGAACGCAGGCAGACCCCCTCATGACCTCTTATGCTTGTGGACAGACAGAAGGATAGAGAGAAAGAGAGAGACAAAGAGAGAGAGAGAGAGAGAGAAAGAGAGAAAGAGAGAGACAAAGAGAGAGAGAGAGAGAGAGAGAGAGAGTCAGAGTCAAGGAGAGAGAGAGAGACAGAGTGAGAGAGAGAGAAAGAAAGAAAGAAAGAGAGAGAGAGAGTTGGGGGGATCTGACCTAAATAAGAACAGACCCAGTTTTAGACAGACCCCCTTTTTGGATGATTAATTATTCATTCCCATAACAGAAAACAGACATTATGAATGAAAGGCTTGGATAAAAAGGATCATGCTCTCAATCATTCCCCCAAAAATGCGTTAGTGTATATTTTTTGATTAACTCTGATATATTGATTAAAAGAATGGATGATTTATCTCCTACAGTGTATCCACACATGTATTAATTCAGCCTATCCATCCTTCTCACCATCCATCCAGCCACTTATCTGCATTTTAAACTGTGAGACTACAGGCACAAGCCAAGAACATTGTGTTTGCTGTCTCCACTGGGGTGGGGTAGGGGGTGGGGGGAGTCTCAGGCCCTTTAAAAGAATAATTTACACTCTCAGTTTGTTTGTACATGAATCCTGCGGTGTGTGATGATAGTGATTTGACATATCTTACCCATCTCAGGTTTGAGTTGGGCCCAGTCTGAGCCAGTGTCAGTTCTGTCATTAGAGTCAGTGTCAATGTCATCAATCACGTTTGGCTAGTTGGCCCAAGGGTAGATCTTGAATATTCGCTTTCTGTTTCTCATGCAAGATACTAGCTAAATGGTTTTGCAAGCAATGTAATCACCACCACTACCTCAATCCCTTTATTTTTTGCATACTTGACTACTGCGAGAGCATAGTATCTGTCACTTGTGGAGCTACTGAACTTGAAACTAGAAAAACTGTTTCTGACTATGCAACTAAGAAATTAAACCTCAAATTCATTGCCAGTATGGTCGCCCTAAAGACTGCTGCAGGCCAAACAAGCTTCTCTTCAGTTCATTTAAGCTGTATCTGTGATTGTAGGTGGCAACGTGATGCTAAATATGAAAAACTGTGGGTAAACTGAAGATGCATTGCTGGTCCAAAACTATCTGCACAATGATCTACAATCTACAAAAGAATGCGTTTGAAGGAATGCTCAGTCAGCATGAAAGTAACAGTATCAAAGTAAAGAGTATCAAAAACCTATGCTTTCACACCAAAGAGCAGTGTCCAGACATTTTTTACTGAACCGGCCAAATCATGACAGCATTAATTGCTGTGAATTCAGGTGATCGAAACTTTTTGGTCAACGAAAAAAAATCATGATGTCAGTCCTACATACTCAACACTACAACTGTATACACCTGCACTGCATCATTGAGATGAACCCACTCCAGTAAAGCATAGGAAATGTTTGACCAGAAGCTCTGAAAAACTGGCCCTGGAGAAACATTTATTTTTTAGTGATTTGAAAGCGATGACTTCTGTTCACTTTTACATTCACACACACTGACATTTGGGGAATCCACGGTGATGTGCAAGAACTTTTCTAGGCTGAAGAAAGTATTCTTGTATTCAGCTTATTCCGTTGGCCTTTAAGAGAGACTTATCCAGCAAAAAAATGGCAGAGAAGATTTAAGAAGACAAAGTTTTATTGATGAAGAATTGAATGAAGGAAATGATGTGAATGGCTTTAAAATGAACTCAGTGTCTTGAATGGTTTGAAAACAATGGCTTGTTTTTAAGGTTGGCTAATTGGATTTGACTTGGGTTGTCAATGCAGTGTCGTATTGTGGTGAAGACCATTTTTTTTATTCGCATTAATCTTTTGGCATAATTGAAAATCGTTCTGCTGGTAGGCATGTAGGATGGTTATGTGCTCGGTTAAGTTATTGTGTTTGCTTTTAGTGCATGTCTATGTGATAATGCTGAAGTCTATTGATATTACCTGAAAGTGAAGTGAAAGTGATCATTCTGTCATACGTGAACACACCACAGCACACTGTGTGAACAGCACGTTTGCAGGGCGAATGCCCTAACCACTAGGCCACCAACTGCCCACCTGCATTTTAGCTCCAGATCTGCATTTTGTAGCACCAATCACATTGCAATTCAATTGCAAGGTTTTCTGCGAAATATGTTTAGGCTGAATTATCACTGCCCCCTCTAATGTTTCTGCCTCAGCACTGGCCCTGGTGAGAGGATGCATTTACAGCAAATTACGGAAGATTATAGTATTATTTGTAGTTTGTGTCTCATTCCCATATGCTATGGCAACCAAAAGCATAAAGCTTTGTTTCCTCTGAGAGCTGCCCTGAGGATCTCTCATATTCTAGAAACACAAGAGTGGTGTCCTCCATGTTGAACGCAATTACACCTCTTGAGCATAAGCCAGTGCAGTCTCCTCTCTCCATGGAGACAGAGGTCAGCACAAATCACTCAACTCAACCAGATAATGATGTCAGCAGCCAGTGTATTAGCAGTAGTCCAACAGACACTACCAGAAGATAAATTAATACAAGGCTCTGAAACGCTAATCTTATTCACCAAATGGAATATTTTAGAACATTTATATCCATTTGTGTGTGTACGGTATGTATCACTTGGGTTCAATATAATATCAAAACACTAGAACCTAATTTGGTGATATAAAGTACCACTTTTCCATTATAGCTCTATAGTTCATCATTGTTCTATATATAGTTTCTGTATCATCATGAAGAAAAATTGTACTGTACTGTACAAACAATTTAACTTCTTATAGAACCAATTAAATTTCTCTTGTTTCAAAAGATAGATGTGGCTAATAAAAAAGACGACATATATCTGCAACGCAATAAATATTTGTAGTAAAAAAAGTAGATATATGGAAAAATCCCAAAATAAGAACTGTTATATACAGTATAAGATTATACATAAGATTTACATATGATATATGATAATATATACCATTTTGTGCAGTGACAAGTGAACCTGCATCACATAAGGTCACGTGACCCAAAGCATATGAACTTTATGTTTTCAAACTTCCAAACTTCTTACAGCAACTTTTGGTTTATGTGACTCCCGTTAGCTCAGGAACACTACAATCCTGTCATGGTTTTGCATACATATTGTATCATATTTCTCTCAGGCTCTCACCGTCTTCCATCTTCTCTCAGACCACATTTGTGTCAGTGTCATCCCCCGCTCTTATTGCTTACTGTCTCCTCCCCATTTACCATTCAATGTTTTTTTGTCTTTACTACCAGATCACACACACCATATATTGGTATACTTGGATTCACACATGGATTCACTCCCACTCTTTCACTCACCCTCGCACTCACTCTCTCTCTCGCTCTCACACACTCTCACACTCGCTCTCTCACTCACTCTCTCACTCGCAGTCACTCTCTCTCTCGCTCTCACACACTCACACTCGCTCTCTCACTCACTCTCTCTCTCGCTCTCTCTCTCACACACTCTCATACTCTCTCTCGCTCGCTCTCTCTCTCGCTCGCTCTCACACACTCTCATGCTCTCTCTCGCTCTCACACACTCTCATGCTCTCTCTCGCTCTCTCTCTCGCTCTCTCTCTCACTCTCTCGCTCTCTCACTCTCACACTCACACACTCTCTCTCTCACACTCTCTCTCTCACTCTCTCTCTCTCACACTCTCTCTCACTCTGAAGAGAGAGGAGCATCTCCAGGCAGTGTGCTGTGGCCGTCACTGTCACTGTGCCTTTTGAAGGGGCTTAAAAAACAGCTTTCACTGATATCTCCCAGATTTCTTTCTTCTCACGTCAAGAGCAGCACTCGGCACCGGCGCCCGGGCCCATATTATTTCAAAGTCTGTAGCAGCGTATTCATAAGATGCAAAAGGGAAGTAGCCTGGAATTACAATTTCTCAGAAACACACACATCACACACACACACACACGCTCTGTATAATTATTGTTCAAACACAAAAGCAAGCATATTGACACCCAGGTAAGAGCCAACATACAAAAATATTTTGAGCACCAGACTTGCTGAATGAAAATGGGCTTGGAGTGACAGTCCATTGTATTCCTTGTCAATAAAGTGTCAAACACTCTTTACAAATAGTGCGAGGCGGAAGGCGTACTGATCATGAAAACCTCTTTTTCTCATGAATGGTTCTTTCTGCATAAAGCAATGATAAGAGTAATAAAACAACAATGGATAAAGTTTAGAAACTTTGCCCAGTACACAAAAATACTCAGGAACTACACGGATCTATATTTACAATGTCGTAGCTTCCCTTTTTGGTACACAAAAGAAACCAGAATCAGAATCACTGCTTGTCCTAGGACTGCACAGACATACAGGGACAAGAACAGCACAACATACAAAATCTAAACAAATCCAATATGATATGAAATACTATAGATAAGTAACCTATAGTTCATGAATTACTAGAAACACAAATGATCTGATATTGCACACAAATGCGTATTGATCTAATTGGAAGAGTTCTAATATCTGCCCCTGCACTCTGTATACCTTTGAATAAGACTCCCAGCTGTGATGAGAAGATGATATGGCACGAAAGCCAACATCTCTTTGCACTCTCAGACGTCTAGCTCTAATTCAGTCTGACTTTTCACTCCCTAATAAGTTCTCCACCAAAAAGGCAACCAAGGACACATACTCCTCTCTTATTGAAGCCGAGTCGCACATTTACTCAAACCAGATAGATTTCTTAACCGGGAGGACTGTACTGAACTATTCTTTTGGCTGACCTCCTTTAGACTAACACCCCTTCTCAAAAGAAGTTCTTCATAAACATCTAACAAAGCTCAGACATTCTGCATGTAATCTGACCATATGGGATAAAAACACCCTACGCTTCAGTGTCATGATGGTATATTTATTGACTGAAATTATTTTTAAATACTGGTAGCTCCCATTGGTAGCTATTGCAAAGAATATTACATTATGCCTCTAATGTGGGTGACACAGATTTGATTCCTGGAACACTGGATGAAAGGTCAGGAAAGAAAAATGAATAATTAATCAATATAAAAGTGAATCAGATACAGCATGGTGTGAGATGTCCCTGTAATGTGGAACTATAACTATTAATTGTGTTGATAATGGTCTCACAAATGGCTTCTACTGCTTGCATTGTTCAGAAGTCAGCTCTGTAAGCCAGAGACTAGTGGTCAGCATTACTGAGCTCCTGAGGGATATAGTGGCACATTTGCGAGTGATAAACAGCTTTGGTGTTGTTTTTTATTAGTGTTTGTGTCTGTGCATTACCCACACTGTGAATGAAACATCTCTAGAGATGATACATCTCCACAGATCCACCTCTGCGAGGTGCCAGATTCAATAACACAAGTTCCAAATCTAATCAGTCAGGTGCCGCTTTTGGATCTGGCTTGTCCTGGCACATAATAAGAATTACATACGTCTCATGAGCTTATGAGGACTTCTGTTGATATCCATAAGGAATCCTGATGAAAAGTCACTTGGAAGAGTATCCGTAATCAATTAAAAAAGCGATGTGGTAGATCGATGTCATCTGGCACCTGCTAGCTAAATAGCAGTTCTTGAAACAGCTGTTTCGGTATCTTTCTCCAGAAACTGGGTCAATCGCATTCTGGGGCTTCATGAGCGAGACCACACTGCGAGAGATGCAGCCCTTACAAAAGGAACAGAACAAAAGCAGAAAGCATCAACTTTTGACCCAAATTCGCTCTGCTCCACCCCAGCTGCAGTGGGGGATGTTCGGGCCGTGTGGGGAGACACTGGCTGTGTAATTACTGCCTCAGTCGAATCCTTCAGTGCACTGCTCCCTTCCCACCCATCATCAAAGCCCTTGACTCAATTAGACAGCATAAGCGGATCTCCTAAAGAGGGAAATATGTCCACGAGCCACCTTTGAAGTGCAAAATCAAGCAAAGCAGGTAGCTCTCCCCCAGCCGGATTTGTTGGGCTTAGCAACAAGCGTGCAATAGGGAGCACCTGCTTGCTCTACACAAAGCAGAATCTCGAAACACCACAAATCAACTATTGACACCTTTTTTCTGCTAAGGATTTTTGTCAATTGCTTAACCACTTTTTTTTAACCTCACCTGAGGTAAGGATGGTGGATAGTATATAACAAAATCTATATCAGCAGAGCGCCGGCAGGAACAGATGGGCTCTCGTATTGCTTTAGCTCCAGTTTAATGTGGAGGAGGCATATCTAGATAAGTCATGCTAATTATGGCAGGGATTGCCTAGAGACAACCACAAGAAATTAAGTCAGATAGGGTTTTCTTCCCAGTGGCCCCAAGAACTTAGAATCTGTCTACTATCTGCCAGACACAGACCCTGAGTGATTGTTCCCACATCTATATTCACTACCACACACACACACACACACATTCTCCACAGTTGTTTCAAAGAAAGCTAAAGGTAAAAGTGAATCCACAGAAGTTGAGAGACATTTTTATTATTGATAATTGCATAATTACACAATTAGGTTTAATTACATAGCTGTGTTTATTAATTATCATCAGCTTTGAGCCTGCACTGTAGACCGTTCTTCCTTTGTTTCAATGTCAAGCAAAGAAAATGTAAAAAACGTCAACAACCCAATTTCCTTATGAGCACAAATGCACTATTCACACCAAACATCAAACCGAATATAAGTGATTCATCTTAAAGATCTCTGGGTTAATGGTAAAATGGTTGGAATTTGTTTCATACACAAATAGAATCATGAATCGTATAAATCGCACAAATAGAAGCTGGTCGTATTTTAGCATGCATTCTATGAGTTGCATAGAATGATCAACTGGTTACTGCATTGATCGGCCAATAAGCCCATTTGCTAAGCAGTAAATCTCCTATACGACACTGTGGGCTGTAGACTAATGCACAAAATGGCTTCTCCAGCAAAAAAATAATAAAGTGGATGCCAGTCAGCAGATTCATGACTATCAAAGACAAAAGAAAATTGAGAAATAGCTTCTTAAAGTAGGCTTTGCTTGCTACTAGCATTTAACAACCATTGATCTCTCCATTGAACTAGGCTGGAAAGCCAGATGTCCACTTGACAGAATCAATAGAATTGCTGCACCTGTTTCAATGTAGTGTGCCCATACATTGTTTTTATGATAACTCAGATTCCTGAGGGTTAAACTTCAATATGATAGAAAGTATAAGGTTTTCTCTTATTTACGAGCTGAATTTTTTGGAAGTATGATTAGAAGACAGCTAGCCTTGTGCTTTGGGCCATATTCGGTAAGACAATTTCAGGTTACTCTTATCTCCGGGAATCAGGTTTAACTCCTAAAAAGTTCAATAATGTCAAGTTAATTTAAGTTCCCGGCCTTTCCATGTACCCCAAATAAACCTGGAAAGATAAATCGATTTCATCAAAAGCTCACACTGTGTACTTTTCATATTCACTTTCAAACACGGATCCAAAACCATTGCCTCAAGTAATATATGTAGTCATTTGCTAGCAATGACAGTCAGAAATAAAACAAGCTAAAGCACACACTACATAAGCACTGAATACACTATTTCTATTTCTGTGAGTGCTGAGTGATTCCTGAGGTTTGTTAAACACTATATCGTTATATTTTGCACCTGTCTGATCACTTGTGGATATCACACACAGCTGGGTAGCATTGTACCTTTCATTTTTCTTCCTTTCTGTAGCAAAAGACTACAAAATAACCCACCATACAGAAATACACACTCTCTGGGGGTCCTGTGGGGATAGATGTTCCGCGCTGTAGCAGCGCACTTCTGTCCCATAAGAGAAGCATTGCGAGCTAGATGTGAGGAGTGTGTTCTCGCAGCCATTTTTCTGTGTGTGATCCACGTTGTCATTTCTGCACTGCTGCCACTGTCTCAGTGCAGAACAAAAGGAGCGGGTTCTCCTGAGGGGCTGACTATTCAGTACCGCAGGGGTGTTGCTCTTTGTGCTCACTTGTTGAAAATCTGGTTGCATGTAATTGAACCCACATCTCTTAAGGCTGAGAGAGAACGAAAAAGCCCTGAAAGGTGAGCGAACAGCCTCGTCAGGTTTTCGCATTCGCGCCACATGAACAGAATGGGTGAGGGCTTTCTGAACTTTGTAATTTCAATTCAGCTTTCGTGCACAGATAGGAACAAGTCAGCGAATGTTAAAGAATGTGTTTTTGGGAAGTAAATTGCTAAGTATGTCCTCAAGTAATTATGGATGAGTTACCTCAGTGAAATATGTGCATACTTCCTCATGTATTGTGCATATCTCTATTGCCAGCACATTTTGTATTACATTTTATACCTTTTATTTTAACCTTTAAGAAGAAAAACCAAGGGGTTTGCAAAAATACCTCTTTCTCTCGCCTATACATAACACACACACACACACACACACACACACACACACACACACACACACACACACACACACACACACACACACACACACACTTACCTATGTGTGTGTGGTGTATAGAGGAGAGAGAGAGGTATTTATTTGCACCTCCCTGATAAATAAGCCCAACTTTGAGGACATTTTGTTCTGCTTCTGAAAACAAGGCAACCTGCTGTGAGACACTACCAGCACCTGAACCAAACAGTTAGTAAACAAGATTATTTTCTGTTAATTAAGCAACTGGTACCCCATGCTTGAAAAAAAGCAAATGCCTTTCAATTAAATTAACAAAAGTTTTTTTTTTTTTGTTTTTTAGTTTTGAATTTTAGCCATTTTTAGAATGTCACTCAGCAAGTAGTTTACGACAGATATCAACAACATAAACTCATGAGGCGTGAAAAAGTCTACGAAACCATCCAGGTTCAGAACTCCCCCTCAGCAGGGTTCGAGGCGCATCGTCCCTCAGAAGAAAAATAGCAATTTGTGCATGAAAAGTAATCACTGTTTTAGAGAGACATTAAAGGAAAACTCAAAGGTCAGGAAAATGATACCAAGAATAGTTTGAGAAAAATCCTTTCAAAAGGACTCGAAATCCTTCATAAGCAACTGGTATAAATGGAAGTCTTTCTTAAAACTCGATTGCAAATCTATTTTTGAGCCCATTTGCTAATTATATAGTACAATTAAGCTTTTGACTACACAAATTAATTCAAATTACGAATATGAAACTAACTATACCGCTTGGTTCATACCATGCAAAGTATTAGTCAGCATGGATGATAGTTCAACATGATCATGATCATCTTATGAAAACTGGGGTAAATGAGATCTTGCTTGGCTTGAAGAAGTAAAATACTACATGGACTGGCGGGATAATGATCTGCTGCTATACTGTGTTTGGGCAGAGACTCCTACTTCAATATAAGACAGCTGTAAAACACTTATTTAAATAAGATAAATCATAAAATATCAGACTTATAAGGATTATTATTATTATATGTATTATTTACAGGGCCTTGAGTTTACTCTAAAATAAAAAAAAATAAATAAAAACAGGAAAACTCCATTTATGAGTATGTGCATCCAAACTTTTGACAAGCACTTTGGTAACTTTGGTAGTCAAGTTAAGCTTTACAAACTTTAGGAACAGCCTAACAGAAGCAGCCATTTAGCTCACTGTAATCCTGCCTCTCTTTCTTAAAATAAAATGCCCCAAATCTTATTGCATTATAACTGTGCTTTCTTAATGTAACTTTTATTTATTAAAGCTCTTTACTCTCTTCCTCTCTCTCTCCCTGCCTCCCTCTCTGTCCTTCCCCATCTCCCCCTCACTCCCTCATGTCTGCACACATGGCCAGCTCACGCTGTGTGATCTCAAGCAGAGGATGACTGATAGTTAGTGCTAATCAACTGAGCATCTGCCTCTATCTGCTCATTTGAGGCTAATGCTATTAGGAGAGATGCATAGCAATGCCAGCTGATGAAATTATCCCTGCTGCTGTGAGCTAAAGCAGCACCTCTTTAAACGAACACAACCAGATTACCACGCACAACTCCAGACTGACAGCGTCATCAGTACACATCAGTACCTACCGGATAGACTGCTGAGACAAACACCATGCTGCCCTTCAGAGTATATGCATGTGTGTGCCTGTAAGAGAGACACTGGATGAATTCACATGTAAGAAAATATCTCCAACTATTGATAAAGAAATATACATGGAAAAACATGATCAGTAATGTATTAAAAAACGCATGATTTTTAATATGTGTATGCTTTGTGCTTGAGGGTGCTTGGGTTTACTGTGTTAACCTTCAAAATTTGGTGTTGCCTATTCAAAGTTTGGGACCTTTCTGGTGAATTTGCATATTAAGCCCTTTTTATATTGCACTTCTATAGGACCCTCAGCTGAACGATGCATTTATTTTTTGATGGAACTGATATTTACATTGTGTTAAATTTGTACAAAACCACATGTGTACTCTATATATCAGTTTATATATGCAATGTAAGTAATTTAATGCTATTTGTGTGCGTGTGGAAGGGGGGTGTTTGGGGGGTATGAGAAACCTGAATTTGGGCTGTCCATCCTGAAGAGATGTCAATCAATTTTATCCCTGTTTCACAACTCATTGCTCGCTAGCAGCTCAACACAGAGCCAACATTTTACACAGAGTCATAGAAGCCTGGTAACAGAGTTATAAGTACATTTTTTATTTGAATACATAATTTAAAACACCAAAATCAATTTATCTAAGGAATGAGCAGTGCAACATGGTGGCCGTCCATCTTGCCCCGGTACAAGCTGTGCTTCTGTGTCTTACATAGCAGTCAACATTGCGTTAAAAAGCTGTCAGCTGATTTGAGCCACTGTCCCTCAGAGGCAAAAGCCTCTCTTGAAACCATATACTTTTTCTGCATTACCTGAGGGAACACTGGCCATAAACAACACACCTAGCTACCTGACCTCCTGGAGACATAAACCGGCTATGGGAAGGCAACAAGCTGGTGTTCTCTCCAGACTGTGGATGTGTCCATCCCAGCACTGTTGGTACCTAATGTCAGATCTCTTTTAGAAATAAACTCCTTGTTATCCAATTCAACAAGAATTGCAAGGACTGCTCAGCCACCTGCCTAACCGAGACTTAATTAGACCAGTCTGTGCCTCCACCTGGATTTTCACTCCAACCATGCTAACAGGTCAGCCAAGCTTTACATGAAAATACAATCTAGTGGTATCTTCCTATGGCTTATCAGTGCTGGTGTGCCGGCATTTCAGTGTTAATCCTCTTATTATGTTAAGGGACATTTAATGGTTTTAAATAAATCTCTGCCATAATTTTCCCCCATAATATTGACTTTTCCTAACATAATTGGGACAAAGGGGCAAAAGACTTACCATGATGCTATGTTTTTAATGTCCTGTACACATTTTGTCCACAAAAGTGTCCTTTGGGGACAATTTGACCCCAGGCGGTTTTTGCTGTATAAAACATAAAACATAACAAATTTCATTTTACCCACATTTGCTTTGGTTGTTTTGGGTGCTATTGAGGGCAATGAAGTATGCAATTGTATTAACTTCCATCTGCTTTCGGGCCATAACCAAGTATAATCACACCTGTATTAGTGTGAGTACCACTGATAGCTCACATGATGTGAGCATATTGTCCACATTAACTCCTGCATCATGGAGGCACTGCATTTACATTATATTCAAACCACTATTTACTACGAAATAAAGTATGCTCCCTACATCTACAACATATCAATGTTAAAGGCAGACCATCTTACATTCCCACGATGGCTAATGCAAACATTTGTGTATTTATAGTATGGTGTTTATAATAACTTTAGTAGTATCAAATATTATTATTTAGTGGTATATATATATATTAGGGATGGGAAAGTTAATGCGTTATTATCGCGTTAACGCATTATTTACTTAACGCCGACAATTATTTTAATGCACGTTAACGCAGGTTTTTAAAATCCTTTTCACCGAAGTAATGCGCGCAGGGGCGAACTGGGACTTTCTGTACCAGGTAGGGTTTTCGCATCTCGGCCGCATCTTGGGCTTTTTGCAGAACGCACAGATCACCCAGTCCACCCCTGAACATAAGCGCTGAGCTATTTGATATGGACAAAAGTAATGGGATGTCCGCCCCCCGCAAAAACCAGACTCTCATTACTCATTACTTTTGTCCATATAAGACGCCTGACCATTCCACAATAACACTGGCTCCGCCCACATGCTTTGCAGCTGCTGTATTGGTTGCGCACCCATGTTCTGGGAACTTAAGCTAGATAAAACGTGAACGCACTGCAGTGGCAAATAGCTTTGGTTTTGTATTTGATTTGATTACATTAATGTTTTTACAGAAATATTTGAACTTCAGCTGTGACTGTGTTAAAGAGAACACTGCGGTTAAAATCCCCCTTATTTGTTTACAGTCTTTTTTTACAGTGCTACTCCACTTTGTCATTAATAAAGATAAATTTGCACAAAGCAAACATATTTGTCTACTCCTATGTTGATAACAGTATAGTATATTTAGTATATATAGTAAAACAGTATATTTAGTACAGACTTAAAGGTGCGATTAATCGTGAGTTAACTATAGCAAACATGAGATTAATCGCGATTAAATATTTTAATCTACTGACAGCCCTAATATATATACTTACTTACTCATTTATTTATATTCCATCCAGACTGCTTTTTGAATGTATCACAATACAGGACTACTACAAAATAGGTCGCTTAAACATGTCAATTCGTAAAAGGCACAGTAACGAAAACAAATAATAAAGAGACGCGGAGGTGGCAGCGTAAAAGGAATCGTGATTAATTCATAAAGACTCGAAAGTGGACGTCGGGGAAATAAATCACATACAAAATGTTGAACACGAGGCCTTTAAAACAGTCACTTAGGGAGTATGGAGTGTGGGGGGGTTTCAACAGGCACATCATCAACCTCACCCTCGTACATTGGACAGAAGGCTTTTAGTCACTCATGGCTATAAAGCAGCAACTGTTATCTAACAGCTAAACATTTTGTTGGGGTCTGTTGTGATTATATGTCTGGTGTTTTCACACATGCACATGTCAGTCATGAAATTCAAATACTGTGTTGATTCCTCTCGTGCCACGAAAACGTGTCTGACTCACTGAGGCACAGACTCTAAAGCTGTGCACGTTATCAGCAGATCTTTCAAGTTCTGCATCCTCCATGGATCGGACTAGTTCTCCAACACATCCCACAGATGCTCAGTCTACGATGTGGTGAATTTAGAAGCCAAATAAACACCTTGAACTCTTTGTCATGTTCCTGAAACAATTCCTGAACAGTTACTACAGTGTGGCGGGAGAATAATCCTGCTGAAAGAGGCCACGGAAGTTAGGGAACACTTGGTCTGCAACAATGTTTAAGTAGGCAAGCGATGCACACACACCAGGCCGTCCACGTAATGGAAAAGGGAACACGATTCATCATAGCAGGCCACCTCTTCCCATGGGTGGCAGTGGCCTTGTGGGTGAAACACTTGCCTGTGAAACTGATGACCACACATTTGCAGGTTCAAACCCCCACTTTCTACCTCTGTGTCTCCAGGGGGACTGTCCCTGTAACTAATGATTGTAAGTCGCTCTGTATAAGAGCACCAGCCTAATGCCCCCTTTACCCTTTTACCTATTGCTCCATGGTTCAGTTGTGAGGGTCATATGCCCATTGTAGGTGCTTTCGATGGTAGACAGGGGTCAGCAAGGGCACTCTGAACGGTCTGCAACTGTGTAGCCCCTTTTCACAATAGCCTGGGATGCACCTTTCTATCCAAACCAGCATTAATGTTTCAGTAATTTGTGCTATAATACCTCTTCAGTAGGATCCAACAGGCCGGCCTTGAATCAATCACTGCATACTAAGAACGCCCCACAAGACCTGCCGTGTTGGAAATGCCCTAACCCGGCCGTCGAGCCATCACATCAAGACATGTCAGAGTCACTCAGATCTTTACTTGTCCAGTTTTCCTGCTTCCAGCACATTAACTTCAAGGACTGACTGTTCACTTGCTGCCTAATACATCCCACCCTGGTGCCATTATAATGTCATAATCAGTGCTTTTCGTTTCACCTGTCAGTTGTTTTAATATTGTGGTTAGTCTGTGTGTTCTTCGAATAAAGCATTTATATTAGTCTGCACTGTTGCTTTTTATAACTGGGACTGAGAAAAAAAAAAACAGTCCTCCATAAAAGCTGACTTGATATAACATTACTTAGCTCCACAGGATACCACTTTTTGCTTAGCAAACAAGTTTTCCAGTCAGTGCTAAAGGATCAGGCTCAAAGCTCTCATTAATGACTTGCACAAAAGGGGCATCGTGTGATTTTTAATGGCTAAAATATACTTTAAATGTAACGGACAAAGGAGCTGGTCAGTGGTTGGTCTGTGGTTGGTCAGTGTATTGATTGTACATAGCATTTGCATTAGTAATTATTATTTTTAACTGATGCCGTGAAAAATAACAATTTTCCAGCTGAAGTGACTACTTTTTATTTTACTTAGCACTACAGGTGTCACGGTGGTGGGGGATAGGCCCCCGGGACCGAGAGCTAACTTGGGACATACAGGCAGGACTGCAGTACTCCATTAGATGTGGTTTTTATTGAACAGAAAAG
>JBBPDB010000001.1:40758256-40769709 GCA_037974465.1 Brachypetersius altus | reverse complement strand
TTTTTTAAAGTTAGTTTTTGGGATAAAGAGAGAGAGGGAGAGAGAGAGAGAGAGAGAGAGAGAGAGAGAGAGAGAGGTAATTAATGACATTAACTTTAAACTAGAATGTGTTACATAACTTTATTACAGTCACTTTGCACCGTGTAACCCTAAACACTGACAGACAGATAGATTCACAAACTAATACTTTAGTCCCAAGATAACACATTAGCCACGAGCTAATGCACACCTACATGGCTTGTGCTTTCCCCCTTGGATTCAATCTGAAGTGAAGAGGAAGAGGTTTCTCTGAGGAGGGGGGATCTGCTTTCATTGTCGGCACGCTCATTTAATTTTTTATAAGATCTCACGAAATATAGGGCTTTGCTCCAATGAGCATTTGCTTCAGTCTGCGTTGTTCAATACCCTCCTAGTATCCAATGAGGAATCCTCATCTCAAATAACACGGTATGTTGTATAGTTACACAGTATACACTATAGCCTTGTTACACATAGAACACAGATTGGTCAATGGATAGATAGAAAGCAAGGGAATGAGAGAGGGTGAGGGAAAGAGAGAGAGAAAGAGAGAGAGAGAGAGACAGAGAGATAGACAGAGAGAGAGAGAGAGAGAGAGAGAGAGGGCAATCACTATTTGCTCTCTCAGCCAGGCTTATACATCTTTTAGTCATACTGTAACCTTTGTTATAAAACAACATGACAGCTGACCAATCCCTGACAAGTCACAAGAGACCACACGCTAAGACCACCACATGCTACGGTCCCAAACATGAAACACCAGTACCAGCAGGTATCATCCAAACTGCAGGAGCTCTCGTCCGGTAGAACAGGCCTTCAAGCACATGGTGATATATTTTTTGTAGTAAGATGTAAGTTAATTCTCCCTCACATAAGTAGCATTATTTTGCTCCTTAAATGGACAGAGTGCATACTTGTTTTTATCACATCAGAGTGAACAACAGGGAAAACGACAGAGTTTTTTCTCCTTTTTGATTGGTGCACTACAGCTGCAATTAGGGCTTATTGCAGTGTTTATCTTTTTTGCTGGGATGAGTGCTTACAGCAATTCTGCTCAGAGCCAGTCTTGTTTCTCAGTCTACTCATGTTTATTATGCTGCTCTGGCAAGAAAAACATGGCCTCTACGTTGAGACAACGTCCCCCTCTGGAGATAGACAGAAGTGCAGATGCCCAGACCAGACAGTAAAATTTATGTCTCCACCTACATAGGAGGAAGTATACCAAATTATATGGAAACATATAATATTCTCATATTCTTATCTCATAGTTTGGGATCACTGTCTTCAGTAATAGATAGACAGACAGACAGACAGACAGACAGACAGACATGTAGCAGGTAGATCATCATCTTTATTTATAAAGCACTTTAAAACAACCACAGCTGACACAAAGTGCTGTACACTGAAACAAATAATCAACATTTATAATAAAAATGAACAAATACATAAACAAATAAAAAGGCATATAAGTTATTAAGTCTAAATAAAAACTCAGGTCAAAAGCCAAGGAATAAAAGTGGGTTTTAAGACGTGTTTTAAAAATTAACAGTGAAGGGGCCTCTCTTATGATGCTACGAATTCAGAATTTTATAACAGATTTCAACTCATTTGTGAAAAGCACTTAAAATGAAAAAGGTAGATGGTTCCACTATTTTAATTAGAATCATGGTTTCCTAATAATGAATTTATATTGCATTTAGAACACATTCAACACATAAAAAGCCTCAAATTTGAAATGTGGTGATACATTTTTGACTATAAATAAAAAGGGCATGTTTTCAAAAAACTTGGATTATTGAACATCTTATATCTTTCTCTACTCAGTGATTACAAAGTAGATAATAGATGATGGTAAGTGCAGTCTTAACTCGCATAATAGTTCAAAATTCATTCAAAATTAAGTGTTTTTGGGAAATCCTTTGAAAGATGAAGAGCTGAAACCTGTTGCATCAAAGCAAAATGTGAAATACAAACTGCAAAAAAAAAATCTAATTTGTAGCCAACTATTCATAACTTCCGTAACTTTTTTGCAAGTTCACTGCTGAAGCACTTGTTAACTTATTTTTATTCCGAGTGCATTCATATTCAGGTACAGTATCCATTCCCAGTGGCTGTGTTGTGAATAATTAAGACTCCGTACACAGCTCCGAGGGTGATATGTTTAGAGAAACATCCTGTGTGCCCATAAAACGTGATGAGTTTTGTGTCGGCTCGTCTTGGCCCAACAACCCTGGCTTTATTGCACGGCTCAGTTCATTAACTGAGCTGTAGAGTGATTTGTTGTCACGTCAGTAATTTGAAGTAGCTCCGTAGTGGAAGGTCTGCTGTGGCGAATGGGCAGAGACACACATGCAATTTATTTAAACCATACTGCCCACTGGAGGCTCAGCGTTTAGGAAACCGTTTTATTTCAGGTTTACTGAATACACGTAGAAAAGCGTTTGGGACTGTAGCTTCACAACTCATCATGTGGAAATTCAAAGTTTCCACTTGGCCATGTCAGATAAGTGGGTCTATTAGGCCAGTCAAAAATCAATTTGACATGCTTTACACTAAATGTACATTTCTCTAAAATTTAAATTTATGATTAAAAAAAAATAACAATAATGATAACTAGGTTTCCAAAATTGGTTGCGTGGCCAAATAATAAATAAATAAATGTTCTCTCATCAGATATTTCAACCATAATCTTCTGATTCTGAACACTTTACTGTACACTTTACTTTAATGAGCTCTTACCAAGTCAATTATGGTTAAGGGACTGCTGCATGCATAGCGTAATTCACAGGCTGATTATTTTTAATGAAACCACAATAAACAGTGAGACACGTATTATTTATAACCTGAGCTTTAGTGTCTTAAAGTCTGTTTATGAGTGCACTGGCTTTTCCTGGCCCCTTTATCCATGACTTCACAGACTCTCTCTCTGACACAGAGTTTATAGATGACCCAGCCATTCTCTCTCTCTCCTCATATGTAACAGGTGTCTCTCGACTGTATACCCGGCCCTTATCAATGGATCACAAGGTGCACACTACAGACAATAATGGACATTTTGACATTGGAATGGTTCCAAAATTCCACACAGACTTGAATGAGAAGTGGAGCCTATTTTGAGAAAAATAAAACTTAAGTAGTCCATTATACTGTGAGGATACTGTTATGAACGATTAAGTAAACCAAATGTTGTAGGCTTCTTATATCTTACATACTTATGACTACATGTAAATCTAACATACTGTAACTTAAGAAAACATAAACAGATGTCAATTTTACCTTCAGTGCCAACTCTAACAAGACAAGAGCGGGTACACATTAACATGCAGCAACACATCTGAGTCCAGAAAAAGCTGTTGGATGATGTTTCATGTCTGAATTTGCCTGGTCATATCTCTCATACATCCATCCCATCTGTGACCATCAAACGCAGTTGTCACTCACTATATCAGAGGGACTTGGCAAAAATGGCCAGTAAATGTATCAACTGAGAAGATAAACAGTCCCTGAGACCACAGTGCTGTCTGATACAGAGTGAGGTGACACCACAGGAGGTACAAGATGAAACAAAAAACACTTAAAGCAAGAAAACAACTGTTCTCTTTTACACACTTCTGCCTACTCAACAATATTCTGCTTTGCACAGCGGGAGGTGTGGGACTGCTTCGTTTTCTGACTTAAGGTTAGCTAAATGGGCTAACCTTAGCATGTTTTGCGTTGTTGCTTTATCTGCACTTATTGGTGACTGCTGGTATAAAACTGCGACAAAAGAAGAAACACAACCAGTATCTTGTGTTAACTGCTGCTGCTGCTGCTAAGAAATAATGGAAACTTCTGCCTAAATGTGGCCACGCAGTTTGAACGTTAGTCGTATTTACATGGTGAAATAATCATTTATGGCATTGAGCAAACACTCTTATCTAGCGCGATTTACATTCATTAGTTACATGGACAGTCCCCCTGGAGCAATATCTTGCTCAAGGACACAATAGTGGAAAGTGGGGGGTTGAACCTGCAACTTTGTGGTCATCAGGTTCACATGCAAGCATTATACCCACAAGGCTATGACCACTTCAATGAAATAAGTATGCTCACATACTTATAACATTCTGTGTCAAGTGATTGTGTCATCTATCCACAAAACCTGGACAAAGCTGGAAACAAGTGGTAGTTTAAAGATTCTCTGAATGATGTATTCTAATTGATCTAGGGCTGGGCGATTTGGCCTAATATCTCAATTAATTCAACATTTTAACTCGATTACGATTAATGAACAATTATATTTATTACGATTAATGAACAATAATTATATTTATTGTTTTTTGCCCTCATAGTTCACTGACAAGTTGCTCAATTGTCTCAGTGTTTGAGCTCTCCGTGCTCGACATGTCGGCGGAATAACGTAACATAATGGAGCGGGGTCACGTGACTCCACACACGGTGGTGTTTTTAAAGGGAAAGTAATCAAAATAATCGACCTGGAAAATTTTGATCGATTATAGGTTCTGAATGTCGATTTAGATTACTTTTCGATTAATCGCCCCCAGCCCTAAATTAATCCTATGTCTGCTAATTAGAGACTCTACTGCTCCCAGTTATTAGTCTGTACACTAAGGCCTTAGTTAATAGTTATAGTTACTAGTTATAGTTGACCAGAGAAGTGGTTCATCTTTTGGGTCTTGGTTTTTCCCAAGGCCTCTTCCTTTAGGGCGTCTTTTCCTTGCCACTGTTGCCCTTGGGGCTCTGACCTGAGGCTGTATATTCATATACTTACACACAAACTTGATATATTGATAGAATAACTTGTATAATGTACAGTTTCTTCAATATTATATTGTTTTATTTGATAGTTTTTATTCTACTCGTCATCCTGCTTCTACTTTCTAGTCTTGTTCTGTCCACTTTGCTGTAACAATGCAAATTTTCCACCCATGGGACTAATAATGGGTTATCTTAGCTCATCAATAAAAAGCGCTATATAAATAAATATGACTTTTCCAAACACTAGATGTCATTTGATGTCACAAACCACAAAAGCAAGTCTCGAAATTTGAAATTGCAGTTTGAGGCAATTAAGTGAGGCTTGTCATTTTCATGAAGCTAATTAGTGGGTATAAGCTTCATTACCCTCACAGTTCCAGCGCAAAACTATAGAAGCAAACGTCAAATACTGTATCTGTACGGACCTATTCCTTTAAACAGAGATAGGCTCGTAATGTTCCTTTGTTGAGCATTTAATTACTTTGCACGGTGTCCAGTGCGGAAGAACACTGGATCGCTGCCATTGATCCTGCCGGTGTCATTTTGAACAGGCTGTGCTCATGAGGGTCATTTGAGCTTTCAGTACATCCAGTCTTTCAAATTACATGGTCCCAAAACCACAGGTGGTGGGGAGGAATAGAGCAACGCTTGGTTAAAAGCACATGTATTCCAGTCTGGCACCTCACTGCCATAAGACCAACCTGTGCTAAAAATCACAGCTTAGCACACAAGTTATTTACAGCGGCTTCAACAGCAGAAATATGAAACTCCCAGCAATGGCTTTCCTCACCAGAGTGTGGAGTGAGGCAATGTTTCCATGGATACAACAATTAGAGGAGACTGTGTGTGCCCTGTCTTCCTGCCGTTTCTAACGGCATCTTTCTGTGCCTGCTCTATCCGGCAGAAAGAGAGAGAGAGAGAAAGTGCATATAGATATTCTCTGCAATATCAGAGCAGCTATAGGCTGCCATAAACATGAGCAAATTACCGCTGCCACGTCTAATGCTTCTTAATCACTTTTGCAAATAGCTGCGATCCAGAGACGTGGCAGCGCTCGCCTCCCCCATTTTCCAAAGATACATTGACTCAAAAGACCTTAGGCACAAAAACCATGGAAATTTAAATGCTGTCCTCCATTTGCCCAGCATTTGTCACGTTTGCGCTTTATTATTATTATTTTTTTTTAATGTAGGCATTATATGCCAGGCACATCATGCTCTTTCACTGAAAGGTATGTGTGTACTTAAGAGACCTCTCATGAATATGTTAGAACAGGCCGTCAAAGCAAAGCCTCCACTGATGTCTAAAAGCTGCCCTTTGGTCTGAAATGTCAACGCATTTTAGCTTGATTAGTCACTCTTTGAGGGAAGTCATTGATTGCCAGAGTGAGCCGACTTGTTTAGGTCTTCAACAGATGTCCTCGCTGAGCTCGGGTTTTAACGCTGCTAGTTATGTAACCACAAAACTGCAAACACAGCAAACTCAGAACTTTAATCACTCACAATTACTCTCATTTATTCAGTGTCATAATATACACCAATATGTTACATTTCTTGATTGTACCCAACTGTAAATAAATGTATTTGCACAACACATTCAGAACGGAGGCACTGGTCCTGATTCAGTGATTTGTCAAAGATCAGAGCCAGGACCACCTTGGTGGAGTCCAAGTCCAATACCATGTCAAGAGCGAATCCGAGGTTTGAGTCCAAGTCACGACTGAATCCAAATGAGAAAGACAGAAAAAAGACCATTCTTGACTACTACAGCCCTAGTATTGATGGGTATGGGTTTGATAGCAGGACATTTAAGATGGGATATCTGGAGGGGAGAAAATAAATCCAATCTAATCCTAGGATTAACAGATCTACATAAGAAATCCAGGGTGAAATTGCACATACTGTGTGATGCCATGTTGTTAGCTTTGTACGTCTTTTGGTTTAGTAGTGTTTGAGCAGGACATCATATTTTCAGATGCTTTATATTAAGGAATGGCTCATTACAATCATTTTAAAGCTTTTAAGAGAAAAACTAGTATATATTGGTATCAAGTGACCCAGTACTCAAGGTATTAGTCTCTGTACTGGTATCAGAAAAAGTGGTATTGTGCCATCTCGAGTTTAATTATATGCACACACAGTACATTTATTTTTAATATTACATAACATAGCAAAATAAAACATTACTGAATACCTGTGTTTGCAAATAACTGAACTAACAGACAGTCAGACTATGTGTGGTTCTTTGTGACAAATCTTGAAACACAGATGTAAACATCTTGCTCATATAAAGAGTGTGCTGCTTTTCATGCTCTGAATCGTGCTTTTCTAATTAAACCCCACCTCCAGCTGACTGTCCACAGACAGACTGCCTAATGCCCCCTAGCTGCCCACGGCATGCTGAGGTCTCCACAGGTGGAGAGGTTGTTTGGTTTCAGCAGAGGGAGCCAGATCCTTGGCCACTGTCTGCTGCTCACTGATCCATTATAATTCCTCACATGAGTTAGTAAGCGAACAAACAGATGAATAAATAAACACTTTTTGCGCAAAACTTCAATTAGACACTTGTTTGACATGGGCTGCTGCCGATCACAATTTCTCCAGAACCGAAAGGCAAAGGTGGGGCTGGGGGGATTCACTCCTGAGACCTATTATACAAGGTAATGAAACATGCACAGAAGTTTGCACAAGTTGTGTGTTGACTTTCAATGAAGTCAGCATAGAGATTTGCCAGAAACTGAGGATTTACGTGTTTGCCACTAGTTGAAGCCGTGCAGAATAGTAGGCTAAGGTGTTTTGCCCTAGACTCTGATAAGCCTTGCCTTTGCATTTGAATGTAATTGCTTTGCTGAAGCTATGCATTTTCCCTATTCACAGGTAAAACGTATGCCATTCTTGCATATAAATATGCAATTAGTTAAAGGGATCATATGAGTCTTGCAAACTGATAAAGTTTGTATTGTTTAGTCACATAGATTCTGACATCTCGCCTTTAGTTCTGAGGGCAAGCTTGTAAAGGAGCACTGTAACCCTGGCCACTCTGAGCCAAAGCTTAATGGCGGGTGGATGAGCTATGTGGCCCCTTCTGGTCTTAGTTTGAGTTCTGTGCAACAGACCGGACCCCCAAAGCAGGAAAACAATCATTAGTTTTACCTGCACATGTCCATCATATCTCTCTACTCAGGGCAAGGTGGGCTCTCAATGGGAACCCTATTAAAAAGCAACACATATGCCCACCCTGGCAACTACAAACACCAGCAAACTACCTTTACTCCCTAGAGCGGGGCTGGACATGGCTAGAAGCAGAAAAACAGCCAGCTTGGACCATGGCGGCCCAAGCTAACTAATCAGTGGAGCTTGCGAACAACAGCGGCAGTGGACGCTTCACCTTCTCATGCTTTTTTTCATGCTTTTTTATCAACCAGCTGCTGCCTTCTGGACTGTTCACGCATGATCGAAAATCAATGTGCAATCACACTCAGCCTAATCCCCATATGAGTGGCCTCAAACTAGCCACATGCAAGCGATATGGCCTCTGACAGGGGACACGGAGGGGAGACGAGGGGTTGGGGGGAGCAGAAAATGGCAGAGGGTTTATATTCTCTTTCATCAGGTTTTAAACTGTGTTGTGCTGGTTCAAACAGAACTTCAGAGGCTCAAAAGCAAAGCAAATTTCCTTTCTTTTTAATTAGGATTAAAATATTTAAATATACTCCACAGTTCAAAAACAGCATAAATGGAAGCAGCAAAAAACAGAATGTTTTAAATTCACTGTTTCTGTAATGTCACATAGCTCATCAAAAATTTACATACAACCAGCAAACGCCAACTTAGTTCTGCCCAGTCACGCAGGAGTACCAACGAGTGGTTCAGTCAGCTCTTTTAAATGAGACACCAACTGTGGTGGCCAGTTGAAGCAGAGGTCATTTACATAACACTACAAAAATGTTAGGTACCTGTTATGTATTTATCTGTCTGTCCGTCCGTCCATCCATTTATTAATTATTTTTTTGTAAATACACTAATAACAGTAAACCTTATTTTACTATATCAACTACTTTTAAGAGGTAAGACAAATACTTTTTACTGCTTTCTTGATTATTTGAATTTATACTGATGGTTTTGCTGGCAGAAAGAGTCTCACTGCTCTGATAAACTATCTGTCTGTGCTTAGGTATTTTGCCCAGTGCCGTACATCAATTTTAAAGAGATTGATAAAACAGCAAGGTCCATTTCCTGCATAATGGGAAAGTAAATCTATTACATGTTTTGTATATAAAACATAAATGTCATAAGTATACCTCATGGAAGGACAAGTAAATAAATGAACAAGAAAAAAAAAGTAGAATACAGCCTTTTTAAAAAGGCCATATTTGCTTTGCTGTCGACATGTGTTCAGATCTGATTTCAAGGCAGTGGCGGTTCCGTCTGCTGAGTGTCTATGCAGATTTCTCAACCTCAGCCTTAGTAATGATCTCAGCCAGCGCCCCTCCCCACCACCTGTTCATCAGCCACGCTGTACAAACACTCCCCAGGGCCAGGAGACGAAGAGATGCCCAGGAATTAATGTCCCATGATCAGTCGCCGCTTCTGCTGCTCCATTTTACCATTTTTGATTCCCATTCATGCAAGCGGAGCTGCCCAGTGAGGACTCTATAGGGCTGTCATTAACGCTGCTAAGCATACTAATGGGTCTAATCGTCATGCCTGGGGCACCCATGGGGAGAGAGCAAGCTGCAATATGGTCACCTGTGTGCACAGGTTAGCCTTGCACTCAGAGTGTCATTCAGCCTACACACTGGAGCAATTTAGGCTGGAGATAATTGTTCATGTCATAGAGAAAGGAAGAAAAATAAACAAATCCCATCATGAGGTATGCAGTTCATGAGGCATGCTGGAGGAAACGCCTGATCGTGCTTTTGTAGCGTAAATAAACACTAGCAACGAAGGAAACAACAAAACATGGAAGTCGGCCTGTGCTACAATGCTATGAGGATCATCACCGCACTATTTCGCTATCAATTTTTGATCATTGTCCTTTAGTAAAGTTATCCCTTATAGTTTGTGTGAACAAAATGAAATTCTTTCTTTGCATTTAACCCATTCACCAAGTGAAGCAGATGGCAGCCAACAACGAGGGACACCCAGGGAGCTGTGTGTTCGGAAGATGCTTTGCTCAAGAGTACCTCAGTGATGACACCATCAGTTGAGATTCAATCCCACAACCTTCTGATAGCACGGGCTATGCCCTAACCACTAGGCCATCATCTTCCCCACCAAAGCTCTACTCACTAACTGAATGAAACTTCATAGACATGCATAGACAACATGAATGAGAGATCTAACCAATTCTCAAAACTAAGGCAATTTCTGTTTGTCCATGCTTCTATTGAACATGTGGAAAAAGGTGTGGATGATGTTATGGCTGTGTTTTACAGGAGACATGATATAGACTCAACAAGTCCCCGCCCCCCTTGTCAGCCGTCCACTCAGATCTTGATTTAGTTGCTATGCTTCAAGCTCCTGCTCAGTGACAAGTTCTGCACAGCTGGTTGAAGGTCACATACGACACAGACACTGCATTTCATACCAGAGAACTGGTGGGCCCACCCTGCAGGAACTCTGCAGTTCAAAAAATACTGAACATGTTGATTATGTATGATTCACAGTGTGGAGGCCTCATCTGGACTGGGCATAGATTGGAGGAGTAAATTCGGCTCCATAGCTCAGTGGTTTGAGCACTGGTCTTGTAAAACAGGGGTCGCAAATTCGATCGAAGGTTGTGTTATATTATCCCACCGGATAATCTGTAAGGATATTCATTTTAGATCACCCTGATATTTTAGGAGACATTTTTGAAATCGGCTTCATAATCAGCTTCATTATCCTAGAGTGGGTGAGGCTTTAGCAGTAAGCATTTAGCAAAGATTTCAGACACGGTTTAAATCTACTCTTGGACTAAATTGTCGTATAAGTGGTGAAATTATTTTAGCGGACACACTTACCCCAGCTAAGACATGTTTGGAGTCTCAAACATTGTTAAGCCTCAAATTGCACTAAATTGTTAAGCAAATCCAGTTTATGTTTCCTAAGTCTCATTTTCTGACACACCTTCTTTGCAGCTGTAAAAAAAGCAGTAGCAGCCACCTTGAAGTCTCTTGGATTGTAGTGGTGCCCTCTAGAGGCTCCTACTGGTCATATAAAGGAAGTGTTTAACACATCAGTTGTACTACTGCTAATTAATCAAGGTAATCATATCTGTAGGCAAGGATAATATTCTTCAAATGAACACTGACAAGGCTCTCAAATTGGGCAGTGAATTTGGCTTTGAGATTGAACCTGTTTGTACATGGTCCCTAAATGAGGTTTAATTTGGCCTTAGGGATCAATAAGGGATCAGTATGAGCCCCAGCATCCTGAACACACAATTCTGAGCTCCAGTACATAGCATAACATAACACCTCTCTCTCTCTCTCTCTCTCTCTCTCTCTCTCTCTCTCTCAATCAATCAATCAATCAATCAATCAATCAACAATCAGCCAATGAAGAGAGATAGATATACAGTAGGGCTGTAACGGTACATGTATTCGTACTGGGGTGGGCATAGATTATTTTTTTTAATCTAGATTAATCTCACTGTAATCTTGGAATTAATCTAGATTAATCTAGATTAAAATG
>JBBPDB010000001.1:40736836-40755838 GCA_037974465.1 Brachypetersius altus | reverse complement strand
GAGCAAGACCCTTAACCCCAAGTTGCTCCAGGGAGAGACTGCCCCGTGTAGTTAGGGAATGGAAGTCACTTTGGATAAAAGCGTCTGATAAATGCCGTAAATGTTAATGTAAATGTAAAGTAGTTAATGTAGAATTGTTTTTATGAATATTTTTGTAAGTGTTAACATGTAACATGTGAACACATAACATGTGGAACAGCATGGTGCCCTTATGGTTTGGGAAGTGCCCCTGCAATTGGTAGGCTTGAAACTCAGGACTGCTTGTGGCACCACTGAGGTAACCTTGAGCAAGGCTGTCCCCACACTCTGCTCCCTGGGCTCTCTTGGCTGCCCACTGCTTCACTTGGTAAATGGGTTAAATACAGAAAACAATTTCAGACTGTGTGCTGTGGCATGTTCTCGCATGACAAATGGACACTTTCCACTTAAGGCGAACACACAATATTCATGCACTTTATATTTATACTTTATACTTATATATAAAATATGTTTCTGTAAAACTTCCTTTCCATCGAAAAATTAACCCAATGCCTGAAACCATACAAATAAGAACATGGTTCTGTTGCACTAGGTGTAAACAGAGAGCTAATTGGTGCGTGCAGTGCTCTACAGTCTCGCCTGTAGTCCAGAAGAGGAAAAGTGAGGGGGGGTGTGGGTGCTGCATTAGAAACTGTGCAAGAAGTTAGTGACTGGCTTTACGTAACTGGAGATGACAAAACTGGGAGAAAATTGGGGGGGGATCACAAATCCTGTCACATATCTAAAAAGAAAAAAATGCACCTGATTCTGTTTTCAATCTAAGTTCCTTACATTGACAAACCACTTTGTTACTTCCAGGAAACCAAAGACACAATAGATGTGCCCATATCCATTTGTTCTTGAATAGCTGCAGGTGTAAAAAATTATTTACAGTGGAACTAAAACAGTTTCGCTCTGTGCCTGCACTTAATTTCTCCTCTCTTCCAACTGCGCTGATAGGACAAGATGTTCTCTTCCTGCGGTTTATGTCTCTGACTGGTTCCTTTGAAATGGTTTGCACGTTCACTGTGTTACATTCCAGCCACACATTTCCCTCGTATTCAGTGGAGTGTTAAAAGTGCCAGTGGGATTCAGCTGTTTATCAGAGGACTGTGGGTTGAAACCCCAGGTGGCGTGCGAATGTGTGCATTTCTGATGTGCCTCATGTTTGTGTTCTACTTGTGTGTGTGTGCGTGAGTGTTGTGTGCACAGTGTAATTATTCTTCACTCAGTAACTGTGCAGTGTAGTACATTTTTCTTGCCTCATCAATTATTTGCAAGTGCTGAGGACTTTACAGAGCTTTCGCATCCATCCTTCTTACAGCATAAGTAGGGCATTAATGTATCGGAGCTAAGTAAGGAACCACCCCTCGGAGGTCAATGCAGGTAAGAACTTCTGCACAAATACATTTGGACTTCATTCTGCATCCCCGTAAGAAGAGATTGTGTGCAATCATGAGACTGGGAGAACTGTGTTTATGCATGGTCAGAGATCTAAATGTCTAAAAGTTTGTGACATTTTTCGCTTGTCTTCCACTTTACACTCCTTGTCTCCACTGTAACTGTCCAACTGCGTCTCAGTCAACGTCCAGTGAATTGATCTATGTCATACAATAGAAAAGCTCTCTGCTTGATGAGCCGGTCCCAGAAGATCCACTGCATGGGGCTATGCTGTCCACTGAAGGAGAGTCCATTTAAGAGCACTTCCTCTACACAGTGATTGCAAATGAAGCTACTTCGACTGATAGAATTTGTCATTTCCAAAAGAGGACAGAAATAAAAATATATATATAAATTGGCCGTCAAGGAACTTAGACCCCAACAAGATGTGAGATGTCATGACAATCCTGTTCAAGGTTGAAGGGACGATATGATCCATGAAAAAAACCAGAAAGCATCGTCAAGCACGAGTGCGCACGTATCTCAATGCTTGGGATTCATCGTTAATCATTAAATGATTTCATTCCGGGAAATGATACATTGACCTTGTGTGCTGGTCTGAATTACTAATGCAACACAAAAAGAACACGCATGCTTCTACCCCAATGGGCCCATTCAATACAACATGCCTTATACTAACATCTGTATCCTTGGTACACGCACATTATTGGAGATATAAATATTGACACTGTCAGGGCAAATCCCTCTCCAAAATGGTTTTCCGAAGAAGGAAAGAACATTTTTATAATATCATTACTTAGAAAAAATAATAGAAGCAAATGATGAATGTGTTTGTAGCACAATTAGTCTATTTCTCATTTACTGAATTAGATTAAAAGACAAAGCTAGAGGTTTCGTCCTAGGTGATAGTGCTTAATACTCAAGGGCACAAGAACATTTGTGTTTACATTTTTTTTTAAAAAAAGCAGATTTTCCCTGGATACATTAGAGTCTCACGAGAGAGACATTTGGATACCTCCAGAGAATCTGACGTTTGTTGCCCAGAAGTGGTCAAAAACTGTGGTAGGCCAACTTCATTGGGGTTGGCTCGGGGTCCTCTTCTGAATTGTGTATGCTTTCCCTTTTTCTGTGTAGGCTTCTGCTAGGTGCTTAGGTTTCCCCCACAGTCCTGAGACTGAATGAGCCAAAGCGGCGGCTTTGTGGATCCCAGGTAATGCTTCATCAGCTTCAAATAAAAATCATGACTAAAATTTGGGTTGTCATGAATTTCAAAACCATTTGCTCAGCTACAGCAATTACTGCTTCATTTACATCAGGCCCAATACCTGCACCAAACCCCATCACACACCGTTAGGGTTGGGTTAATGAATCCTTTTACACTGGCACTAATCCGAGTGTGAAAATACACAGTTCGCTACAGGTCACTAGCATTTATCTCAATTAAACAATAGAATTTTATTTAACAAGCTGACCTAATTTGAACAAAACGCTCTTTTTGTTATTAAATTATGTTCAATTTGTACCCCCTATAAAAAGAGCTGTCTTTAAGTCTCTGTCTTTACGATGCGCCTATGGTTTGCGGATCTTTGCCCTTGTTAGTCCGAGTACTCATTCCGCATAGTTATGGGAAATGTTTCGGCTTCGACGGGTTCTGCATGTGTCCTGCAGCTTCCAGCAAACTGAGAGAGAATTGATGACTTACCAAATGGCTAAGGACAGAGACTTTATTGGTCATTTATCCTCATTTACACCCTTCATTTATTCAATGTCTTAATGGAACGGCATGTATAATAATATCCTCTTAGATCTCACTCAGTGGGAACACTACGGATTGTTAGGCTGCACTAGCACGTATAAAGTGCACTTACCAAATCATCTATACCAACTTATAGAGATTTCCTATCCCATTATTTCGTAAACTAGTGTTTTTTTCTTTCACTGGTGCTGGTGGTCTCACAGTTAATCTGTTGGAGGCTTGTTTTTAAACTTTGTTTTTCCTCTGTAGTGAAAGAACAGGTATGAAATCAAATAACATTGCAATAAACCACTGAGAAAAATTTCAATTTGAGCAAATTTAATATGCAGTCTAAAACAACCAGAGCATATGTAAAACACAAATGATGATAAGGCTTTCATTTTGTGCAGAGTAAAAATTCAGACAAGTTTCTGCATGAATGTGTATCTGAGAAACTTGAAGGCTTCTGACAGTTCAGATAAATAATTCCTTGAGATAAGGACGGAGCAAAAGGCAGATAACCAATAAGATTAATAAGAAGTAATTTCTTTTTTTTCCCTTCATTTTCAGCCCTGGAAACCAATCACGATGAGTCAAGGCTGGAAAACTGCAGAACTGTGGAGCTAAGGCACTTTGCTTCCTCTCACAGACCTGACTCTAATTGATAAGTAACTGATGAGTGTTCTACCAGCCGTACTAATTAGAGCAGGGGAACACTGCAGTCAACATATATTTCACTAACAAACTAACATTTTGGCACATTGCCCACCACCAGGTTAGCTGTTGTAGGTCTCTGGCTCTTCTGAAGGTGCCGTTCATGTTACTCATCTGAAACTAAATCCTACTGATTTTCTCTTGACAATATTTGAACTATAGGACATTTTAAATGTATTTTGTATTTTGATCCATCAGCAGTCCTTTCACCTAGCCTACATGCTTGAATTATTTTAGACCAAAGTCAGTTCATTAAAAGAACTATAAAAGACCATATGGGTGACCTAATAGACATAATATTAAGGAAAAACATTAATAATATTCCATTTTACATGGTTTCCTGGTTGACAGTGGCTTTAATGAACAAAAAGGAGCTGAGGTTTTTCCGCACTTCATGCACATATATGTGAATTTAATGGCAGCATGGACCTGTTCTGCATTTCACCCTAAGTGCACTGGGATAGGCACCCTCTGCAACCCTGGTTAGTATAAGTGTCTCAGACACTGAATGAATGAATGAATGAATTAATGAATGAATGAATGAATGAATGAATGAATGAATGAATAATATCAATATCAGTGGGACACGAACAGTAGAATCACCCATACATTAGGTGCTGAGAGGAACTACCCACTGAGCCCCTGAACATCTTCAGGGGCTTTTTTATTCTGATTACATTTGCAATACCAGTAGTAAGGTTGAAGTGACGTATGCCACTTGACATACAGTGTTGTGCAGTGCTGTGATCAGAGATGTGTGTTTGTTGCATGCCGTGGATAATTTGAATTGAGACGTGTTGACAGGGCACAAAGGAGAGTTAAGAGTTAAGACCTCATGTGACCATTGGCAGTATTTCACATACTTGAAGCCAAGAGAAGAGAACCGAGCGCTGCAGACAGAGGGGTTGGCTATCTATCTTTAATGTAATGTTGTCATACTTAGTTTAATGTTGTGTGAACAAACTATTTCTGAGAAAATATAACAAACGTGTACAACAAGAATATACTGTTTACCTTTCAGAGGTTGCTGCGAATCACTGCACAATACTGTTCACCATCTGTTTGGCTCATTGTGCTGCTGGAGATCACCTCTAAAAGCCTGACTTGTAGATCCTTTGTGCATTTCCAGCATATAGGGTCCCATCCAGAAAGCCATGCCATTTCCTTTTTTTCTGTCAGATCCTCTTTGGTTGTGTTGGTCTTTATTTTTTATAATACTGTTGTAGCTTCTTGATTATCTTTCTACATCACTTTCTGTTTGAGGTATGACTATTGTTCCACAATGAAAGGAAAGGCTGGCAAAGACTGTTAGATTTTGTCTTCTTATATATACACTGAGCTTCAAAATTCCAGGAGTACTGTGTGTTCTAAACATTTGGACCCCACTGTAGACCTGGCGCCACTGTATATACCTTAATTAACACATGCAAGACCCTAGTACAGCTTAATTTGCCATGTATGTTCTGCTGAATAATTTATATGTGTAACCTGTATGTTTAACCGTGCAGTTCTATTAAAGGTATAAAAGTTAAAGCAATGGTATATTTATCAAACCCAGCCTTGGAGACGCAAACAAAGTCTAGCTCCCAGGGGCTTACAAACATACACACAAACACACCAAAGCCTGCATGGATACACCCTGGACGTGTTGTTCCAGAGCCTCTTTCAGACACAGCACAGCAGCTTTGAACTTTTCTAGACTTCACTCAGAAGGGCTGTGTGTGAGAATGCAAACGTCTGAATCAGTTGGATCACACATTAAATTAACTTTACCCTCTCAGCTTTCTAGAAGTCTGTGTAATGTCCGAGTCCATGTGAGAACATAACAGGTCATTGTTCGGGGAGATTCACAGCGACTGAGTGGACCTGATAATGACATTGTCTGACACAAATATGGAATATAAACATCTGAAGGTGAAGAAAAAGGGTAATATACATGAAAATGCGTGCAGAAATGTCTAACTGGAGTTATTAATTATTATTACCAGATTACAAACTGGCTATATGACTGTGCCATGTCCTGCCTCCTGCACACTCTACCCAGGTGCCACCCATCACCTGAACTGAAGCATCTCCAGTAGGTGAGAACCCATCTGGAATGGTCAGTCTCCTGGTGTGTTACGTGCATGGAAGGGCAATGTCCGACCCTGATTTTCTGGACACTGTCCAAAGTTAATGCATCACAGACAACATGAACTGGTGGCCCAAACAACGCTTTCAGCACTAAAATGTGTTCTTCACACAAAAGTAGGTTCTGAACATTTGGAAAGATTATGTTACTAGCAGGTGCTGCTGAAATGTTGCTAAACCCAATTATTTTCCAAGTTTTCCCATTAAGCAGATGGACTTACCCAGAAGCCACGGTTGAACTCATTCCCTGATTGTCATATGCAACAACCAGCCAGACAATTAGACAGTATCTAAATCTATGAATACTAATGCATGGACTTGGTTGGTTGGTATCTTACCATAAGGGCTGTGGCAATAAAGCATTGATGTGGGGGACTTGTAAACTGCAGTGGCAAAGATCCTTTACAGGCTATAAATTTGCAAATTCAAAATGGTAAATTATTCCTCCTGCACTTTATGTGCCTCTCAGAAGGGACTAGATGGCTAGATCGTAAAAAGAAAAATACTCTGAAAGCAACAATGGGCAGGATTCAGACTAGAGTGGGAATACCCATGCCAGGGAAGCCCCACCGGCGGGAATTGACAGCACAGACTACCATACAGCAGCCAGAGAACATCAGAGCCCTCTGCAAATTTGTCCTTTTACAGGTGTCTTGTAAAAATGGCTGCTAAGCAATTTGTGAAACCCAATATATCCATTAGGATGCTATTGCTAATACTGCTGCTGGTTGCACTTATGGCTGCTGTCTCTTATGAAACAAGGATGTACATTGTAAATCACACCCACGCTGCGGAAGCAACACGGAAACAATAGCCTGTTTGTTGATTAATGATATTCCAAATGCCGTGGACATTATATAAATATGACTAGTAAACCCGAAATGAATCGCCTGCCGCAACCGTGATAAATAACGCTGCTGATTTATGGCTGGCATAGTAGTTAGTTCATTGGTGATGCTGAGGTTGATTTGGAGTAGGTGGTGGTGAAGACCTATAAAGAGAGACTGCTTTGGGTTAATGAGTCTGTAATGTCAAAGTGACCCCGACCTCATTTATCACTGTGAGCTGATATCGAGCACTTTGTTGCCTCACTGTGTCAGGGGTCAGCAGGAACATAGCCAGGTGTGGCTGGTTTGTGTTAGGAATACAAATGGCAGTCCTGTACTTAGACAGTACTGCACAGCTCTGCCAGATAAGCAAGCAAAAACAAAAATAAAACAATAATAATAATCGGTCCATTGATTTGCATACACGCACTGCTAACAAAAAATGCTGTGTGTCTCTATGACTATCTGCACAAAGTGAAGTTTGAAAACTATGGTGACAAATGCATTTCTTTCTGCTACTCTCAGTGAAATATATGTAGCGGCTGATTATTTATGTATCTGCCAGACTGCTGGAATGATGGCGACGTTCAAAGGTGTTCGACTCCTCTGACCATCCAGCCCACGCTACGCTGTCAAACAGGAGAGGAGAGATGGATGAACGAAAGGATGAGTCATGAGTCTGCGGTGACAGACGGCGGAGATGCAGAGTGATGTGGACAGGATAAATAAAAATAAAACGCAACGCACAGACAGCTGCGGCGCAGGCAAATATTAATCTATGATACCGCAGCCACTTCCCACTCTTGCCTCTCCTCCTTAAGTAGGACTTCAGAGGGAAACTCAATCTCGCACGTATTTTCCCGCAGATGGGACTGGATTCTGACACTGTACATCCCGAGTGGAGCTCGTGGGTTCAGCAGCACATTGAGAGTGCAAAGCGTGCTGAAGAAAAAGTGTAGGCCGCTGAAAAGAGAGTGCAGAGATGAGCCTGGTGCCTTTGCCTTCCCCTTAAGCTGCCACTGACTCACATTTTATCATAGTTTGACATGGGGCACAAAGAGACTAGCAACAAAATGTCAAAATGGCAAGCACACTGTGCCCAAGTACAGAAATAATGACCTGTTATAGTAAGGCAAGAGGCTTAAAACAGCACAACACAAATATATTTGCTGACGGTCTGTATAACCAGACCTAGGCCAAGCGACAGCATGTGTTTTTTATTTTACCCAAGTTGAAGTGTCACACCGGAGCAGGAGCAGTCGCTCACCGATTTCATGAAGGCAATAAAAAGATATCTATAAAGGCATATCTAAAAATGAGAATTGCAATTACCTGCCGAGCCGCTTCTTTGGAAACCAGCTTCTACGGAAATAGGAAGTTTCTGCTTCTATGCCTCAGTTCCAGCCTCTGCTCCTCTTTAGAACATTGCTGTGGAGTTTGTTTCAGCCTCAAGAGCATTACTGAGGGCAGGTACTGACATTGGATGATTACTTCTGGAGAACAAATACAACTATAGACTCACAATCCAGTGTCTGTAGTTTGGCATTAGGTAGGGTGACCTTAAACTTACATGCAGTTGCTCTCAGTGTCTTATTCTATTGATTCAACTATATTCAATTCAAATGTATTTATACAGCGCTTATACAACTGACAAAAGTAGCTTCACAGAATCCAGATCTGAGCCCTAGTGAGCATGCCAAAGGCAACAGAGACAAGGAAACTCTCCCTAAAGCAGGAATAAGAGGCAGTTTGCCAGTGCTTTTCTAAGGAAATGATTCGAGCAGTGTGTATTACTGAACATCTGCTTCAGCTAGAGTTGCATCTCAAAAGTAGCTGAAATCAGTCATTAGAAGGGGTGTCTACTAACCTTTGGACACTTACGGTTGGTTTTCTAGACCTAAACTGAGTCTAGTCTGGGACTATATTGTCGTGCCAGTAGTGAAAAATCACTGAACATTAGGCTTTTGCTTAATCCACTTCTGGGAAACCAGCCAACAGTCATCCTATCATCAGTAACATATAACTTTGCAACCTATAATTTATCATTTTTATTCTATTTAAGAGTGGCTACAGCCATTCACAGCATGTGAGTGTTTCATGATGAACAGGCCATTAGAAATTATGCAAAATTATATGAAATCGCTTAGATTTATGTAGTTTAATGTTAGCAACAATTTTGCTTATATATGCCACAAACACTCTATGGCAATGCCATAGAAGAACCATTTCTGGTTCTATAAAGAACATTTTAATACATGGCTCTCTTAAAGAACATTTTTGTAAATAATAAGCGCAAGTTGATCACCTTTTAAAAGTTAAAAGAAGCCTTCACAGCAGGTCTTACAGAAAGGTCCTTGAATCGTACAGGCCGAGAACCATTTTGAGTGTAAAAGCAGCTTCTATATATACACACACACACACACACACACACACACACACACACACTTTATATTTATTCTGAATGTATTTTCTCCAGGACAGAATGACTCTCCAGCACCTTGTGTAACAGCCTAGATATTTGACCTTACTCTGAAAACTGCTGACACCCACCCAAAGAAGAAAACGACCATCTCTACCTTTATGTCCTCATACACCACTCCTAAGCAGATGCCAACCCGCAGTCTTCTGGCAATCGTGCTGTTCGTACTCCAGATGGGATTGAGGCAGGCTCTGGCAGAGCGGCTCTCCAAACAAGAGCGAGCATTAGTTCTAGTGTCATGGCTGTGGAGGAATAGATCTGTCTCGATTTGGAGTGCAGGGAACTTCACCCTCCCTTTGGCGGCACCCAGCCAAGCACCCCCGTCACAGACCGTAATAAATGCCAGCGCACAACAGATGCTGGGAGGACATTCGTAATACATCACTGTGCATGAAGTGTTGCATGCAGCATCCTATCCACCCTCTTAGTTGCTGGACATCTTTCAGTTGGATCCCCCTGTATCTCTGGGCTCGGGAATATGGATCCGTGACCTTCTGTGGCCAAATTCACTCTCATGTTTTGGGAGTGATACTTATCGTAACATCACTTAACACCATTTGACCATCATTTTTAAAGGAATACTGAGGTCACCTGATCTGGCCTAATCATTAAGAAGCATGAAAACCCAGCAGACAGGATATTCTGGAGAAACATCATTTATATGATCACCAGGACTTCACAAACAAAACTTAACATAACAAATTTCTAGCAAAAGTTTATTAGAAAAAAGATCTTGACCTTTGGAATGTTAGAACCACTCAAGAATTTGCACTTTATTTATGTTAAAAAAGTTTGAAGAAGTTTATTCATTTAGAATAAGTTTGTTTTTTTTTAAATATACTCTACACAGTGTATGTAATAGATATGACCCATCATTTCTTTAGATTTTGCTTTGACATACATTTTATGCCTGTCAAACAACCTTGGGAATACTAGGCAGTTGGGTGGCCTAGTGGTTAAGGCATCCGCCCTGTGACCAGAAAGTCCGGGTTCGATCCCCAAGACCGTTAGGCACCACTGAGGTACCCTGAGCAAGGTACTGTCCCCACACACTGCTCCCTGGGCGCCGTGTTCCTGGCTGCCCCCTGCTTCACTTGGTGAATGGGCTAAATGCAGAGGTTGAATTTCGTGCTGTTCACACTGTGTGCAGTGGTGTGTTCACCTATGACGGAATGATCACTTCACTATTAGTGTGTATCAGTGCACTAAATTTGCAGTGGCGTCTCGATACAATACAGTTTTGATATAACTTAAAGTAAGGAATGCCTGAATGTGCCTTGTGTTCATGTTAATTATAGAACAGATTAAGGATGTAACAGTGAGAAATATCTATCTTAACACCGGATCGACACAGGATCGACAACCGCGGATGGGAAATTTACTCAAAAGTATCTTTCAATTTTGTCTCATTTACCATTTCTTGGTGAAAACAGTGAAAACCTGTCTATTTTTGTAGTGTTCGTAGCTTTATAAGATCGCAAATGAAGTCAGGCCATGAGAATGTGTGCATCATTTCGCCCCTAGTGAAAGTATAAAACTGCCAAAATGTTCAATAGTGCTCTGTTTGCAGGGCAAGTTATCCAACAGAATCAGGAAACAGAGTTGTTTTGTCCTCTGTATATATGCAACATGAGCCTGGGGCTATTTGCAGCAGGGGAATTGCCCTAAAGCCTTCACCCAAAACAGATAAGGATGAGATAACACATGGGTAACGTGGAGTCAGTCACATGGTCCTGTGGTTGTCTTGTGCTGGAGACCTGATTTACCATGTTAATCATAATAAGAAAAAGTGGAACAAAGAGGAAGAGACTGCTTCCTCTGAGCCACATGCTTTTTTCAGAAATGAAGCAGGGTTTTTAACAACTGGTCCGTGTTTCTTTATATTGCCACATTCATCACATTCGTTTTTTTTAACATTTTGGATTAAATAAAACAATTTCAGAAACCAATGATCTGCTATTGTGAATCAGATGCCCTGTATGACCTGTTTTCTCTGATGTAGGTGAGTGATTAAGCAGGGGAGGGTGTGTTTTACCACACTGCAGGTTTGTTAGTTAATGATGATACATATGGTTGGTTTAATTAGTTCCTGATCAAAGGTTGCAGTGCCTGTTGAGAGTTCAGTGCCCAGCGATGCCATGTCCAATAGAGCATAATTGGCCTCACCAAGCACACTATACAAACCTTGGATGTAGATCTACCTTAGATTAACACTTATCACATAAGGATTTGACTGATGTTTTAACTTTAAGATTCATTTTAATACAAACATACATTTCTGGCCATTGCCTCTCATAGGGCCCGGCGCAGGGGGAGTTCCTTGCTTGCAGCACTTTCATTCATGTGACCGTGGTCTAGTGTGACTTTTGGGGCCAAAGTTCAGAAGACACATGTTTTGAGTAAGGAGTGATCAAAGTAAGCAGGATAACCCCTGCATAGGTTCAGTGTTTGTGGCTTGGCGGGGGGTGTGGGGGTGGGGGATGTCTGTGGTCTCCTTGCTGTAGTTTGGCCTTGGCCCTTTAGGAGCAGCTGTTGTGTTTTGCTTGTGGTTGGTTGCATAACCGCAGCGAGGTCCGCTCCAGTGAATGATTTGCCTTGCGAGTGACAGAAGGACCCTACTTGGATTTCACCAGAGAAAAACACCGCCGGGTTGCTCACGAGAACAACAGTTACTATTTACATTAAGCGCTCGGATCATGCATCATCCTACCTGCATGAAGGGTGACCCAGGATTGGAAAGACCAAGAATCTTAAAGAAAAGTGGGACTGATTGACTTTCCCTTTGGCAAGTGTTTGATCATTGATGATGAATCTGTAGGTGAGTTAGAGGCGAGGGGGATATTGGATATGCCGCTTTGATGTATGGATGTATGGATTTCCCTTATATTCAGTGATGAACTCTGCGGAGTGTCTCCAGTTTACATTATTCAGTGCAGAGTTTTATGAAGAGAGATTTTTTTGAGGCACTATCAAGGACCAACAGCAATAATAATCATTATTAACAGCAATAATAATCATTATTAACCTCCTGAGATCCGGCCCATCCATTTATGTCTATTATAATGGACATTTTGTCCACCTGTATCTTCCTTAAGTATTTGGAAGTACATCAAGCTCTCTAGTGTTCTGTAGAGGAGATATTGGGTTTTCCAGTGATGGTCTTGTGAGGGGTTTGCATGCTGGAACAAGGACTGCAATGGCAAAAAAACATGAGGAGCACCAAATGCAAGATGTTCCTCTGCACAACCAAAAAGAAAACCAGGACTATCACAGCTAAACTATCCAGAGGATGTTCTATGACTGTTCTATGAATAATTCACTGTTGAACTAAAATGCAGTTTTCGTTGTCCTGTCAAACAACAAGCAACAGAAGAGATACAGAATTGTATTGTTTTGATCAAATTGAATGTGTTCTTGGGTTAATATCACGTTTTTAGCTTCTAAATTCAGTTCTATTTTCACATGGAGATCATCCTGTTGTCCTCTACAGTGGACATGCTGGGAAATAAAATATAATTTAAAAATATATTCAAAGAAATTTAAATTGTAAGGTGTTTTTTTTTTAGGCCCAAATAGACTGGAAATCACACACACAAAAAATTGTAAGACGCTTTTTTTCCCTTCGGTTCTCAGATTAAGATAAGAATACTTTTTCTATTCTTATTCTGATTAAGATAAGATAAAGCTTATTTACTTGCAATGCTTTCATTCTTTTGTGTCCTACACTGAACAAAACATTACTTATAGTACTTTTAGTGCAAAATCAGAGGACAAAACAGCTCCTAAAACACATGGTAAATGGGGTAGTGAGAATACTGAATTTCCTTTGGATTTTCCATTGGATTTATTTTATAGCACAAATATGTTGTGGTCATTGTTGGTAATAGCGAACCGTTATTCTTTCGTTTTAATATGATATTGTTATATTGTTGTGAAAGCAGTGGAAAACATTAAAACGCATTTGAGATAATTCGCCCTATGCTGAATAGACACTCTAGTTTGTGCTGGATTTCCTGTTGTTCCGCTGCTGCGTGATCTTATTTTCGGCAGTATTTTTTCACCGAGTAATAGCAGGAAGTCATACGACAATGTACAATCGATAGAGGATGAATGGTGCGAAGATGACTGTTTGTTTGAATAGCAGGTCATGAATATCGACCGAGTGCCTTACTCACAGTAACCAAACAAAACTGAAACCATGAGCCGTGGAGTTATCTGGGGCAGGCTGTCCGCACTGACCAGATATTAAAAGCATGCGAAAGTAAAGTTCCAGCAGTCACACACACACACACAAACACACTCCCACTCACATGTAGAGCTGCACTTGTTGCTTTGGCTGCGTAATCGGCCTTGAGGAGTTAATCTGCGCAGCACAGCATGCCGAACTTTTGCGTATGCTTGGCTGACCTGAATTTAGTCTCCTCGTTAATCTTTAGTCAGTGCAAGTTGGCAGTGAAGAACTGCCAGGTGTTGATGTCTCTAAGCTGGGTGGTCCATGGCACATATTCATCAGAGCCTGATCTTGGACCAGTTTTCACAATGCATTAAAATGTATAAATATGATATTTTACAAATAGTTACTAATCAATATCACCAGGCAACACAAATGAGTTTCATTCCATTCTGTAGTGTTTCTTCTACAATCTCGGCGCTGATTTTGGTGGTAGCATTTATTTTCATGTAACTTCAAGGGTTTAGTTAGAAACGTCACTTTTAGAAAAAACTAAACTCAGCGCTCGGCTGACAGTCTTTTGTTCTACTTATAACTTTTTTGCATATTAATGTTTTGTTTGTTTGTTTGCTGTACATGTAGATAACAGGGTCACCGATTCTCACGCATTGAGCGTGAAAATAATTTAAATAATAGTAGTATTACAACAACCTTATGATTAAAAATATACAGTAGTACCTTGACTTATGTGTGTCCCAACTTACGAGTTTTTCAAGATACGAGCATCTCTTGGACGATTTTTTGTTTTAGTTGAGCGCTAAATTTCGGGTTACGAGCTTCTGAGTTTGCAGTTATTTTGCAGACGTTTGTTTCTCCATGTGTGAGAGTGAGAGTGAAGGACAGTGCTGAGAAGAAGCAGATGATGTGCACTGAATTAAAGAAATAAGTTGAAAATCATGACCAAGGTGTGCGTGGAGTCGACTCAGCGAATCAGAATATTTTCTAAACAGCGAACATCTATCCATGAGAACATGGAGGAGCTGCTGACGGTGTGGTTGAGGAGAAGCAGCACACAGGAGATCCGTAAAGAAAGTGATAATCTGGAGAAGACTCAAGCTGTTTACGCCTATTAGCTACTGCAGACCCAGGCACTTCGGCGAACGAGGCATCGGGCCACCAGTCAGGGTTCGAGAATTTTAAAAAGAGGACCAGCAAATGCTGCACATTATTATTGCAGTACATTCAATTGTATTGTGTTTTTATAAAATATTCATTATTTCTAAGCACATTTTTCTAACTTAAAAACAGAACAGATTAATGGCATTTCAATAAATTCAATAGGGAAAATTGATTTGACATACGAGTAATTTAAGTTAGGAGCTCTGTCACGGAACCAATTAAACTTGTAAGTCAAGGTACCACTGTACATAGATTTCTCAAAAATTGTAGTAAACAAAGTCAATCAGAGTGTAGTACATGTAGTAAAATAGAAGCAAATCTGTAAACAGAAGTTTCTAAAAAAAAAAAGGTGGTTCTAGAACGCCCTGTAAGTACCTTTCGAACCATAAATGTGTTGTGTTTTATGCCAAAACTGTCTCTTGAAACAATTGTAAAGCATTGTCTCGAGCATCAGGCAAAGCATTCATTACCATCTTTATGTAAAAATGTTCTGGATTAAATGAAATCTTTTAGACGGCTGGTTCCTCTCACCAACACTGTGAACAGGGTAGATCTTTCTAGAACGGTGGATTTTACATCAAACCAATCTGAATGAGCCGTTCCACACGCCGCCACTGCAGCCAAGTCTAAAGCCGGCTCCATATCTAAGCGAACCTCATCCATACACCTACTCCTCTCATAATCATCTCTATTCCTGAGGCAATGCTTTCCAGCAGCAACTGCCAAGGTAAGCCAAGGTGTTATTGCCAGCTATTGGGGAAAAAGTCAGGGATGCTTGGCCAGACTACACAGGCCATGTTGTTGTCAGGTTTTTTTTAGCTAAAGTAACTGGATATTGTGTTTTGAAAATGCACAAGAGAAGAACAAACAATCTCTGCAGCCTTTCCACAAATCTCTGGACTCATCAAATGACGGATTTGAGCTTTCTACACCGATCATTGAGGCTTTAGGGTGTTGTATACTGCTGGTGTTGATCTTTCTTCTGGCCCAAACTCACAAATCCCTCACCACCCGTGGCTCCAGCATAACGGACCCTATATAATCAAGATTCCACCCTTGTCCAGCCTGGGTCACAACCTTGGTCACAATCTCATAAACACATTCTGGAATGTGGCTCTGCGGTGCAACAGTCTAAGCAATGAAGAGGACGTTGTGTTTGGGACTATAGTCCAACTCTCATTCGAAATAAATGAAATGGGTGGAACATACTTGATTAATTGTACTGTACTACTTGAGTACTGTAGTACATACAGTAATTCTGTAGTATTTGGCAAGAGACTCTAATTAAGAGCAATATATTATTAGCATTTTATTATTATTTTGTATTATTGAAACTGAGTACTATGCTTCTACTCAAAAACATTAAAAAACTACAATCCTATATGGCCTGTCTTTACCTTTAGTGAACTTTGTAAAATATTGGAAACAAAGCTCAGGTGGAAAAATGTATGTTAAATGTTTGACAGTTACAGCATTCAAATATACAGTTCAAATGAATTCCTTAAGTGTTTTAATGGATTTTTCAGGTATTTTATGTAAGTAGCTGCAGAAAATTTATTTATTTATGTCTTTTGCCAATCAGTGAAGTTCCTGCAGTTTTTAATGTATTTTTAAAAATTAAAATAGTGAGTGTTTTACTCATATTAGAGTTTATGTTTGGCCCCATACTCTAAATTTACTCTAAAGATTTAAAATGTAGTGTTTGTTGTTTCTTTCAGCTACATAATGAATATGGCAATAGGTGACTTCAATTTCAAAATGCTATAAAAGGCTGGCAAAAGTACAGTTAGCAGGTTATCTGATGGTTGATCCTAAAATAGAAAGAAAGTTGTATATTCAACCTCAAAATATGCAAAATATGGCATAAATCTGTGTAAGGAGTTGCATATGTCCATACAATATGTCCATACAAAGACCTCTTCAGAGCCTCTATAGAGAAATGGCACAGTGAACTTTACTACCCCCATAATGAAACTTAATCAGATGGATACAACATCTGAAACATCTCCATACGTTCTCTCATTTGCAGTATGGGATTACAAAGTCATGCCAAACTACTGAACCAATTTAAAAGAACACAGTGTTGTCGATCAGTAAAATGTGACATGATATGAGGTTAGTGGGTGTTTTACTTTCAAATTCAGACCATTAAGGAGCATTTATACTTGTAGCCAAGTTTCCTCGGTCTGGACCAACGCAGAAAGTGTTGCCTTTTAGTCCTGGGTCACTCAGTGTTCACACTAACATCGAAACAAAAGATGCAAACAAAAGTCATATGAGTCAAAAGTCATGAGTGACTGGGCAGATTTGATGATTTTATGTTGTATATTTGGCGACAATAACAGTGATAATATCCGCTTTCTGAGTCGTGCTGTTCTGTATCCGGGCTTGTTGGTTTTGTTTACGTCTACAGCAATAAACCATGACAGGCTGTGTGTTACCGCATAACAGGAAGTGTGTGTTACAGGGTAACACACCACCTCAAGTGGCTTACCACTTCTACAAAACAGAGAAACCCCTTCGGATTCTTATGAATTACCATAAATGTGTGCAGTTGCATGTCATATGATGTGTAGGAATCTGTGTGTTATATAGACAAAACGGAGGAGCCACTCTACCTCACTTTACCTCACCTGCCTCTCTACCTCCCTGTACCTCACCTGCCTCTCTACCTCACTGTATCTCACCTGCCTCTCTACCTCACTGTACCTCACCTGACTCTCTACCTCACTGTACCTCACCTGTCCCTCTACCTCACTGTACCTCACCTGCCTCTCTACCTCACTGTACCTCACCTGACTCTGTACCTCACTGTACCTCACCTGCCTCTCTACCTCACTGTACCTCACCTGCCTCTCTACTTCACTGTATCTCACCTGTCTCTCTACCTCACCTGCCTCTCTACCTCATTGAATCTTACATGCCTCTCTATTACTTGTCTGTTATTTAAGTGCATGTAAATCAACCGCAAACAAGTACACTTCTCTTCACAGCACATACTCTATTACACATGCTTGCTTCAAACATCATTTTCACTAGTAATGCTGATTTTAATATATTTTTCTATACTCTCTATACTCTTTAGTTTTATTTTAACTTATATTTTACCTTGTCTTTGTGTCTCAGTGCAGTTGCAGCATAAGCAATTTAATCCAGGATCAATAATGTTTTCTCATTCTGATTCTGGGAAGAAACCAGAGCCCTGGAACCCATAACCAGACCCAGGACCTCCTGGCTGGGAGGTTACAGCACTACCCATTGAACCATAGAGCTCATTAAAATCAAATCACTCAGTTTCTGTTTCTTTAAAGAGAACTTCCACTAGATTTCCAAATTTTCTGAATAAGCAAATCCCTAGTATTTAAGCAAAATAATGACGTGTTTTGGGTGAAATATATCTGATGTATTTAATGCTTTGAAAAGCTCCCTCCCAGAAAGTTCTTACAGGGATACTGGTGTCTGGTGTATTCTTTCTGAGTGTTTGGAGATTCAGTTTCTAAAATGCATCCATTCTATGGTGAACAGTCCCCAAGGGAAATTTATTTTAACAACCACTTTCATCTGGATTTGCCTCACTTTTTACATCCACATTAGACTACATGTAAAGCTAAGAAGATGTGTTAAGCTCACTGATTCGTTTTACACTGCAAATAAAAAATAATAAAATGAAAACAAAATGAGAAAAAGAGGTACTAGTATCAAGCAAACTGATCTGTGAATATCGTGGGCTTTCTCTGGTTATGCTTAAAACGTTTCAAAAACTATATTATTTATATTACATAGTCAAATCAGTAGTTCTTGAAAAAAGCATGTTTTTCTGGCTTGTTAAGATTTCATTTTGCAGTGTGGACAGTAAACAAACTTCACGATCCCTGGTTTCTGCTCAGATATTTCCTGCTTGTTGCTGAGTGGCCGGTCTGCGTGTTGCTCTGTGTTGGTTAAAACAGAGAGTCTGAAGGGGAGCTGGGAGGCTGATGCCATTCAAACTGAAATCTGGGTGTTTTGGACACTCTGTAATGCAGAACAATGCAGTGTGCGTGATTAGAGCTCATGGTTGTGTCATGAATACAATATCACATTTCTGACCACTGTGACTGCAGAGAGATTGGTTGATGGAAATGAAGAACTGGTACGGTGACTCTTGCAGCTAAACACCCTGTGTTTGGTGTTCCAGCTCATGGCAGCATTAGATTCCGATCTGTGTGAGTGTGAGTGAATGTGTGTGTGTGTGTGTGTGTGTGTGAGAGAGAGAGAGTGTGTGTTTGTGTGTATGTGTGTGTGTGTGTGTGAGAGAGAGTGTGTGTGTGTGTATATATGTGTGTGTGTGTGTGTGTGTGGGAGAGAGAGA
>JBBPDB010000001.1:40715558-40729794 GCA_037974465.1 Brachypetersius altus | reverse complement strand
ACGGTACCTTGCTCAGGGTACCTCAGAGGTGCCTAGCGGTCTGGGGAATCGAACCTGGACTTTCTGATCGCAGGGCGAATGCCCTAACCACTAGACTACCAGCTGCCCTGGGCCACTACCACTCCTTAGGTCTGCAAACACATATTTAATCAGTGAAGTACATAAAAACAGTGTAACAAAATGTACAGTACATTAATGTACAAATACATTTCTGGCGTAACAAGCTCATGTAAAGACTAACACCACTCACAGGTCTGCGTGGATATCATCCCCACTGTGTCCTCTGGTCCTTTTTTGCTTTGGCAGGAACTTCATTGTTTGCAGAGACGCTGTGTGTTAAGTTTGTCTTTACAGTGTGTTATTCTCTGTGCACTGATATTAACCTTTCAAATCAAACACAAGTGGCTGTTTCCACTGTTCTTTAATCTCCATTGGTTTTATTTGTTTTCATTTATGAAGAATATATCATTTTATTCAGTCTGTTTCACAAACAAGTACACACTTGTGTGACTGGGAGTATAATTCACTCAAAAGATGTGCTTTATTGTCATTCAGAGTCAACAAAACAACAGTAAGTGTTTACTGAGCTCACATGTTCCCTCTGAAGGGAACATCAAACAATGATAGAGGCCTCATTCATGTCTTACAGCAAAAAAAACACTGCCATTCTGATTCTGTGCTAAAAATACATTTAAAAGAATGGCTTTTATTTTTTAGGGTGTGGGGGATGCTTGTTGGATTCACATAGTAAAATATTCAATAAAGAAGTGTTTCTTTTAATGTGATATTGTTTTAGTGAATATGATTTCTAAAGGTGGTCTGTTAAACCTGCTCAAATTCTTTATATTCTGAATCTAGCTATAATCCTATATGAGAACTCAAAGTGTGATGTTTACATGACTAATTCATTAAATCGCCTAATCCTGATGGTATTACTGGTGTGCATGGCGGCGCACACACACACACACACACACACACACACACACACACACACACACACACACAGGCTTTTGGAGGAGACACTTGTGAGAAACCCCCACAACAGCAGGGACAGACATCTGTCCATGCTTTTGTTCTGTCAGCCTCGCCGCAGTCGCTTTGCTTTGGCAGCGTCTCCGGATCCTCGTTAACAATGCTGTTTGTTTACTGATCTTCAGAGTTAGGAAAAGGCCCCTATGGATGGAGCTCATGACAGATGGTGTCCAGGTAGTCAGAAGAGCACCTTAGCATTTCCTCCTTCTCCCTCGGCTTCCTGAGTTTTCCAGACGTCTGTGCAGCGTGCACATGGCCCCGGGATGGGCGTGGGGAGGATGAGTGCCATTACACTGCCTACACAAGGGAAACCACTAAGAGAATTGTTTATCTCCGTGTTTCTGGGTTTGGAGACGTGATGTTCATGCTGATTGTGGTTTCCAGATTTCGTGACGTCGTGCTGTTTGCTCCTCCACACTGAAGTCTAGGTGAAAGCGTTTTTGGCCAGAGGCAGCACTTCTGCGAAGAAGAGAAGAGGTTTATTTAGGTCATGAGTCTGAAGACTTCTGTCTGCAGCCTGTCTGACCGCCGCTGGACACTCAGCCCGGCCGGGAACACAGATGCTGTCACTGCTGTGGATCTAGGCCAGGCTCACAAACACAGCTCACAGAATTCTGAGGGCTGTGTATCCGTTCGGCCTCCTGTAACTCATTTCATTTCAGTTTCAATTCATCTCATGAATTCACAAAAGCAGAAACCCTGTTGATTTTTTGTGTGGTTGTCATTTTTATAAGGCATGTTGGCTTCTTGACAAAGGTGATATTACATGGAGAGTGCAGATCCTACATTTTAAATCCATACATTTGTGTTTATGTAGAAGTGGACATAAGTAGACATTTCATTTTGTTTCAGTGGTCAGTGTTGAAACATGACTATTAGTGCTAGGCCTTCAATTCGTACCATAAATGGAAAAAACCCACACCTCTGCAATGACGCTTCTTTCCGCTAGTTCCTGAAGACCTGACCAATGAGAGACCTTGCTTGACCAGATTTACCCAGATACCACAGAGAAAAACATTCTGTTCAGGTCAAATACCGTTTCAAGGATTTGACCCTCTATATCTAACTGAAACTTAATCAAGTGACAGTGTAGAAATTGCCAAATTTAAGTACAAAACATGATGCATACATACTAAATACAAATGTAGCAAAAAATATTTTTCACTAAAGGAACCTGCTCTGCTTTGTTGAGTCTTCAGAAGAGAATAACCAACTAAACATCAGACACACATACACACACACAGTATTGTGGTATCCTGTTTTTGTTCTTTGTGTAGCTCCATGGCCCTATAGCAAAATTTCTGCTGTGAACAAACAATGACCTGACATGACTTGCTTTGTGGAAGCACTGTTCTTTGCAATTTTGCCATATTGATCATTTCTATAAAAACTGAAAGTGAATTTTATTCATTAAAGAACACACTACCTAGTTAAGTTGTAATTATAAACAACTAAATTACTGTGGGCTACGTTTGCACATTTTGCTTTCACAAATCAAAACTACATTTACAAACCAGAGGCGTGACTGAATGCTCATACTCTTCTACTGTTGTGGGTTGTATTCCAGTTTTCCCAGAGTGGACGCACCTGTACGAATGCTGTAGCCAAGAGGAAACACGGCTGAGAACTGGGTCAGTGGAGATGCCAACGTTGATGTTAACTACCCCGCAAGGAAATCTAAAATTAAACCCGGCAAGTTGTGAACGCACCTGCATGTTACATTTGTATGAGAAAAATAATAAAAGATGGAGGGGAAAAGCCTGATATAGAATGATAAGCCGGTAAAGTACGGAGGTTTCCAAAAGCTTAAATTTACTTTCAGTCATTTAGCAGATGCTCTTATCCAGAGCGTCTTACCAAATTTCATAGTCACAAGCCAACACAGTACAAAGTAGAGATACTGCAAGAATCTGTAAGTGCCCAGGCACTTCATCTATGTGCTTTATTCCTTTATTTTAAAATACATGTTGAAGAGAAATGGCACAGTGACTCAGAAATGAAGTGTGAATGAAAGCAATAAGGTGTAGATAGGTGTAGACCTAGATATTGCCTGAAGGGGTGAGTCTTGAGAGTAAAGAGGAGGTGCAGTGTGAAATTCAACAGGACTTGTGTTCCACTGCTGAGGAGCAGAGGCACTAAAGCTGCAAGCCTTGTGGGCATGTTTTGATTTTGTGGAAGCTAATGGGTCCAGTTGCAACAATATCTAAAGTAAGATGCTATCAGCCATAATCTCCAATAGCTGAGGCTTGGAGAAGACTTGCACCAGCCAAAGTGAGCACTAGTCACTACCAGGAATAGCATTTTACTACTAGTCACTATCTGGCATTTCTGAAGGCTCTAATCAAAGATATTATAATGATGATTATGATGATGATGATGATTATTATTATTAGTGTTATTATTGTTATTACTATTATTATTATTATTATTATTATTAATAATTTATTTATTTAAAGGCGCCTTTCAAGTGTTGCGGGTCTGTCAGTGGACCCGCTGGGATGTGCCTAGCGGGATGCTCGGTAGGGCCGGGGTTCCGGAGCCCGGACTGGGGGACAGAGAGCACCCTGCCGGCCGAAGGCCTTCCCGGTGGCAGGACTACCACCTGGGATTTTGAGAGGTTCCTCGGTGAGGGACCCGGACCACGGGACTGCGGTCCACACCCGTGTCGCCCGGGCTGAGGGGGAACCAGCCTGGCCACAGGAAAGTGGGGAACGACACGCGTGGGGAATGCGGGCGTTGTCCTTGCCTCCCCCTGCCTCGCCCGCCCTTTTGGTGTTATTTTGAGGTGGGTTTTTTGTTGGGCCCTGCCGCCCCGGAGTGGCGGCTTTGAGCGGGGGGGTACTGTTGCGGGTCGGTCCGTGGCCAGTAGGGGCCACTGCTTTTCAGCTGTTTTTGGTTCTGTTTTGTTAATGTTTTGAGGACTTTTATTTTGACTGTCAGTTCTGTTCACGTATCACGTGTTTTTGGTTGTCACCTGTTTTATGTTCTTTTCTGATTTCTGTATGTATTTAAGTTCTGTTTGTGTCAGTGCACCTTATCTGTCCATCGCCTCACATCGCCTTATTTTCATGTTGTCTCTGCCACGTTCATGTTCTTGTAAATGGCCCTTGAGCCAAGTTTTTGTTTCTTGTTTTGTTTTTTGAATGAACGTAAACCACAGCATGGAGCCCTGGTTGTCAGCCTGTTCCTTGCTCGAGGTAAATCGGGATCCTCCCGTCGTTCGTGACATCAAGGCACTCAAGGACACCTTACATACAAGTAAAACACATCATAAAATTGGAGAAAAGCAAAGTAAGACAAAGAAAAACAAAAATATAAATACATCTCATTCAATACTTAGCCTGTAGTTCCTTCTCCTGCAATCAGAACTGAACTAAAGCCTTAAATTTGTCCTCCATGTTGGTTAGTCAACGTTTCTAGATCATGAGATAAAATTAAATTAAACTATATTTATATAGTGCTGTTTTTCAACCAAAATTGTCACAAAGCAGGGATCTGAGAGTGTGCTGGTGGAGTACTGACTTCTCTGATCAAATCTAAGTTTGCTAGCTGTTGAATTTTCTACAGTATTCAATGTTTAAACATAACAGATCCAGTTGGGAGAGTTTGAGAAAATGATACTCAGTAGAATCAGCTCTGTAGTCTGTTTCTGTTCCCAAGCACATCATATGAAAGAGTTGCTATGAGAAACAGTATAACATTCAATGTGTTTACCACAGATTTTGACATTTGCCAAAATTAATTAAAGGGCTTGTTTCAAAGAAGACTGAGAATAGTCTACAAACATACAAGTTTCAAAAACATTAACTCTTTAGTGCACACAGTCCATATATGAAAACTCATATACAAATATAGCCCATTTCAAAAATCCATCACATTTACAAATATTTACATTTACATTTACGGCATTTAGCTGACGCTCTTATCCAGAGCGACGTACATCAGGGTTTAAGAATTCCACAACTGTTTCTTACCTGAAAAACTATTTAACCATGATGCAACTATACAACAACTGTCAAATAATAATTAGCCAACGCCTAACCCAACCATGCATGAGCAATAGAGAAGAACAACGCAAGTCATAGAGAAGTGGGAAGTCAAGGGAAAGGATTTTTTTTTTTTTTTTTTTTAGAAATAAGTAAGCAGTAGGAAAGAAACATCGCCAAAGTGCTTCTTGAAAAGGTGGGTCTTCAGGCGACCGTGAAGGACTCTGCCGTTCGGACCAGAAGAGGGAGTTCATTCCACCACTGGGGAGCCAAGACTGAGAAGAGTCTTGACGCATGTTTCCCTCTTCTCTTGAGCGGCGGAGGCTCAAGACGAGCTGTGCTTGAAGCCCTGAGATATATCTGCCTGTTCCACCTACAGCAGTTCAGCCATGCTGGTTTACACTGAAGCGATATGACTGTGGCAGAATACAGAACAGTTCACTGACATCTATCAGTTTTAAAAGGTACAGCAACACAAACAACCTGCTTAAAGGACTAAAATGAGACTGGAATATTGTCATGTTTAAATTGTTTGTTTGTTTGTGGCACATAAAGCTGTACTGACACCATAGCTGGACAAGAAATGAAATACAAAATTAACCAATAATAAAAAATACTACAAAAATGAAGAATATGGACATTTTTACATTGATAACTTACTTTCCATTGTATATATCAGATCATATGATTGAATCTGGCTTACATTCTACTTGACACTTCCAAATATTAAACAGTCTTAAAGGAAAATCATTGTCATGTTCTTATGAGCCTGAAAAAGGAGGATGCTAGAAGCTGGGGGTGATGGACCGGAGATATAACTATATTACAGGCAGGGAGTGAGGCAAGAGGTGGGGCAGAGAATGCTTAGAAAAGTCTTTTCTTAATTAATTATTAATGCCCTTTATCCTCACTTGACTTTGCTCACATTCCTTGAAGACTTTCATTCATGTTTAAAACTATTGTTGGAAGTCTAGACAGTTATATTTTTAGCAGATATCAAAATGCTGTTTAGTGTCCTTTGCAATTTTTTCTCAAGTCTGAATGGCCTCTGGATGACCAACCAAAGTACTGGTTAATCTACTGTTAAACCCAAAATTAGCTTCTTTGCTGGACTGCTGAAAAATGTCCAGCTCCCTAGTCAGAAACTGCCCTTGGATGGAAAGTTAGAGGAGAGATGAACTTCAGAGTCTAACCGTACATCAGTAGGGTGCAGCTACACCTGAGGGGCATCTAAAAGCACTTTTCCACAATGCCTTTCCCGCAACTCCCATGTGAGAATGCTGTTTATTGAATGCAGCTCACCATTCAACACCATCATCATCCAGCAGCTGATCAGTAAGGCTGGACCTGCTCGGACTGAACACCTCCATCTGCAACTAGATCCTGGACTTACTTACTGGAAGACCCCAGACTATCCAGATCAGTAGTACCAGCTCCAACACAATCACGCGGTGCACAGACACCCCCCAGGGATGTGTACTGAGTCCACTACCCTTCATGCTGCTGACTCACGACTGCACCTCCAGCTCCAGCATGAACAACAGCATAAAGTTTGCTGACACCACCAAAGTTGTGGGGCTCAGCAGAGACAGTGATGATATGGCGTACAGAGAGGAGGTGCAATGGCTGGGAGTCTGGTGCAAGAACAATAATCTGTCTCTTAATGTTGACAAGACAAAAGAGCTGATTATTGACTTCAGAAAGACCCACACTGGCCATCTTCCAATCAACATCTACAGCGGCATGGTGGAGAGAGTGAGGAGGTCTTCAGATTACAGAAGACCTCTCCTGGACCAACAACACCGGTTTCCTGACCAAAAGAGTCCAGCAGTGCCTGCATTTTGTGAGACTGAAGATGGTGCTCACAGTTGTCCAAAAACCGTGTCCATGAAGGCAAAACAGCGAAAAGATTTCCTGTCAGAACCACTTTTGTTATTGGTTTCCTATCATTTATAGTCTGTTTTAATTTTTTTTTTCTCTGCATTCTTTATCCGTGTGATGAAAAGGCGATCCTGGATCACCTTCACATTTCTCACAGAGTGGGTGTCATAGAAAACTCCCACTGAAATGTATCTAGTTATGTTAATTTATTTTATTTTATCTTATCTGATATTGTTATATTGTAACTTTGTTAGACTTATTTGATATTATAATTGCACTATTCTACTGTTCGGTTCGACCAATCAGAAAGCAGTGATGCAGTCGGCCTGACTGAGGTCCACTTTTAGCCCTGCCGTCTAGCAGCTCGGGTTAGGTACAGATCACTTTTTCTGTAAAGAAAAACTTTTGTTTGTGAAACGGCTCCAAGCACCATAATAAACAGACCAGTATACAATTGTTTTCAAGGGTTGCAGTGTACGAGTGGTGTGATCTTTATTACTGCCTTTGTACTAATAATTTGGCATGATTAGGAAATCAACAAAGCGGATATTTAACTGTAACACGTCTCCGTAACGCTTCATGAACAAAACAATCAGCCCCCCACCCCCAGTTATCATTAGAACATATTATGATACAGCCCCTCATTATGAGCAGTGTAATTATCTTCTGTCTTTGATAACATTTGCCGCCTGGCTAAAGCTGCATGTTCTTGCAATGGAGCTGGCACAATAGCAAAGCATGTCCTATTCCTTTAGTCCCGTTTCTTCTTTTCTATTCTCTCTCTGCCATTTTCATCCCCAGCTCAGAGCTGTCACTGCTCATTTGCAGACAGTGCTTCTCAGCGGGGTTTCTATTATCCTCAGATACTGTGTCATGATCTCATTGCTGTTGTGCTGAGCTCTGTTTCTGCACCGAAATATCAAAAGATCAGCAACTTCTCATTTATATAATCATGGCTGGGACTCTGACTTATAGGACACCATCGCAATGCATTCATATTCAATTCCTGGATGATGACCTGACAAAGTCTCCCACGGTCAGTGAATATTTTTACTAGGCGATTCATTTTAGACTGATTATTTGGTAAAACTGTCACTTGCATCTCGCAGCACCACCAGCTGCCATTGCAATATAAATACACACACAGATGAGTCACTTCATTAGGGTCACATCTACCTACCTTGTCTCTGCACTCATTGTCCATTTGATCAGCTCCACTGACCATATAGGAGCACTGCAATTCATAGTTACACACTGGATTCCATCTGTTTCTCGGCATCATTAGTTATGCCCCATTACTCTATTCATCAGTGGTCAGGATCCCCAGAGGACCAATATGGGACCATAGGTCTATCCATCATGAAATTTCAGCACAGTGTAAACAACAGCTGATTACGTAACTTCTAAAATTGGGTAAAAAAAAAAAAAAAAACACTGAGGAATATACAATTTGGAACAACACAGCACTGCTTTGTACTGTTTATCATATTTTAATCAGGTACAGCATTAGAAGCGACAAGTGAAGTGAATAACACTGATTACCTCCTTCCAGTAACACCTGTTAGAAGGTGGAACATATTAGACAGCAAGTGAACGGTCAGTTCTTGACGTCGACATTTTGGAAGCAGGGAAAACAGGCCAGCATAAGGATCTGAGTCACTTAGACCAGACTGTGATAGCTCGACGAGGCAGAGAATCTCCAAAACAGCATTTCTTGTGGGGGGGTTTTTATGTTTCGTAGTCAAAAGATGTTTCTAGAAATGACGTGAGGGTCAAGGCAAGTATGTGACCACAGCATTAAAAGGTTGAATACTACAGAAGAAGCATCAAAAACAAAAATGGTGGACAAAACAACACTAGAAACAGCAAAAACAAGATGTCCCAAGGGATAACTAGAGCACGAATGCAGCAGACACAAAGAGGAATATACATAGGTTTGACAAAACACAAGAAAACCAACACAACTAGAAAAGACTATAACATCATTCAAACAGCAATTCTTACACAGAATCCACAAACACAGACTGAAATTCAGGGGACTTTATGCTGACTAAGGAAATGAGATCACCTGGGTAGGGGCGGAGACAGGAACTCGACACAGGTGAACAAAAAAGGGGCGGGGCTAAGACCAAAAACATCCTCACATGGAACAAAGGCAGAATGTAAACAACAACATAGACAAGAAAACAGGGATGAGACAGAATTTTTTCTTTCACAAGAGAATGCAGGACTATGTTTTTATTAATATTTTCTCATGAGGCAAAAATGTTTCGCAAGAACAGCCTAGAGTAACCTTCTCACACAATTGAATGCAATCTTACAAGCAATTATCCCTCAAGTTTCAAGGAAATGCATGATCTGATTACTGGTTAGCTTTTCATTTTTCAACCTTTCATTTTCCCCAGGCGCATTCTTTGGGTCTCCAGGCTGGTATGAGTGTGTGTTCGGTAACTGATCCAGGTCAGCAACTGAGCCCAGGCTTGACACACGCAGCGCCAGGCCTGTGTTTCCTCATTTTCTCCTGCCTCTGCTGAGGTGGAGCTCTTGAGCTGTTGTTTTCGTGGTTCTCGCTCTTTGGTCAGTATAAGTTGGTATGGGTGTTCCACAGAAGTCTTCCTCAAATAGACTCACACTCCAAAAAACTAACAAAGGAAATGAGGAAGTAATCAAGAGTTATGCAAGAAGAATAACACAGACTGTCATTTTAACCCTTAGAAAGCGAACAGCATGGAAAATCAACAATAACGACAAAACAGCTCCTTATATGGAAGTTCCCTGGGTTTGTTTTGATGCTTGAAGTGTCAGTCTTCATGCTGAGCTTTGTTTGGTGTTCCCATGTCATGGAGAACCAAAGTTATTGTAAATAAAAAAACATTTAATAATAATAACCGCAACTGGAGTCACATGCAAATGAACATAAAGAACAAAAATGAACAAATTTCTAATTAGGCAGCTGATCATATACAAGGTCTGTGACATATCCTGAACTTCCAGAATGTATACACTGAGTTCTGAGGGTAAACGCCAGTTCTAGACTGTTTTACACCGATTATATTTACTGAAATCAGAGTTTACTGAGTTCTAAGGGTTAAGAAAAGGAGGGCACACTGCGAGTAAAGTGAGTGGCCTTTTCCCAGCAAACACAGACAGATTAATTGCACCATATGCAGGAAGTTTCCATGCTCTTCCCCTGTGCCCCTGTGGGATGCTCCATTGCAGTAAATCTCCCCCCTCCAGCATGTGTTCTCCACAAGGAGAGGATGAGGAAGAAGCTAGAGACTGCTGCTGAAGACTGTACGCATTCCACTGGGCAGATGTTTGGTAAAGCCTCGTTGTCCCCAGAGTCTCTGAGACCTCTCTGATGGTGTCTCAGACTTTCTCCCTAATGAGACATTTAAAGCAACAGCTTGGCAAAAGCAAAAATTTACCCCGTTTTCGATTCATTTGTTTTTCAACTGAAATCTCAGTGGGTCCAGATCTGGCATGACTTCAGCCCTGTAGACCACAGAGCAGCCTCTCTCTGTCACTCTGCATTTTAATATTTATGGAGGCGCATTGTTTAACCAGAATAGAAACATTTCATTGATCCTGGAGGAAATAGCTTACATTATGACTACACAGGCACACATTTATAAAAAATAAAGTCTAAATAAATCCAGTGTAAACTCTCTATATAAAATACAGTACATACAAAAATACTGGGGTATAAATAATACAAATAAGTGAATTAATTAATCAGTGAATTAATACTAACACAGATGATTTAGCACCCAATAAGGAAACTGCACATGATATCATACATTGTAGACTATTGCACAAAATAATGCACACAATGATGATGATTTAAATCCAATAACAAAAGTGTAGCATCTGAGTAGCATCACATTATTCTACAGATTATTGTGTGGGTGTGTGACATTGGGAGGAGTCTGATGGAAGTTTCCTATTTGTAGCAAATACTTTTACAGGTATGACTCAGTGCTCTGCATAAGTCTGCATGCTGTATTTTTAGATACAGACACCAATTTTGTGAAAAACAACATTCTATACATTCTGGAAGTTCTAGATATGTCACGGACTGATCATATGATCAGCAGCCTAATTAGAGGGTTAGTGCCTGATAAACGAACATCTATATGCCTCTCCGTACAGAAGGAGTCACTCTAGAAATGCAACATACAAAGTAAAATACATGTAACATGTGTCTGTTACAAGCTTCTGATAAAATATTGTTCATGTTCAGACCCACTACGAAAGTTCCTTAATGTCTTTGTTTTTTGACTATGCCTTGATTTTTGTTGCCCAAACTTACATTTACATTTATCAGACACTTTTATCCAAAGCGACTTCCATTCTATTATCTACAGGGGACAGTCTCCCTGGAGCAACTTGGGGTTAAGGGTCTTGCTCAAGGACCCTGTGGTGGTGCTGAAGGTAGGATTCAAGTATATAAGTGGGCCATCACCACCCATCACCACTCTGTGATGTTACATCATAATTCAATTATGCTACAACAGGCAGTAAAATTAAAGACTCTCAGTTAATGAGCTGTAATCACACATACAACAACCCAGGGATGCTTTTACTGACGACTTGAAAGTTGCTAGGGGCACTTTAAAAATGGTATATTTTACAATTGCCCACACTTTTCTTTTCATGTTGTACTTTATCCCCTAGTGTCCCTCAGCACGATATTCTGGGACAGTAATTGAGGATGAAAAAAAGATCATTAATGAATGCGGAATCCATAAAATACAAATAGTGCAGCGAGCACAGGGTGGATACAAATCCCCTTTCATGACCCACTTCCCTACCCAGCAGCCCCTTGCGGCATAGCTTGTGTGTCACTGCAGCTGTCTCCCTTTATATTAATTAAGATCAGATGTGGATACATACATTAAGTCTCTTATAAATTGATTACCCATCCACTCTTTGTGGATCATTAAATGCTCGTCAGAGCTTGCCAGCAAAAAAGGATAAGGGAGGGGGAAAAAGATACAGAAAAAAAATGTCAGGGGCTGAATTAAACTTTGGCTATAGCACAAAGAAGCACATTGATTTCTATCAGGCTCAAGAGTCCAGCTCAACTCCTCTAGTATTCCACACATGTGCCGGAGATTTCTCAGAGTCAGCTGACCCACTCATGCACACCTCATTACAGTTCCTCCTCTCTCAGTCAGGACCTCTCAGCCCACTTCTGGACGACTGCAACCGTTTGAGGATTATAGATTTATTTACTATCACCATTACGCTGATGCTTATGCTTCTAAATAAACATTTGCAGCAGTGCAAAACATTTATAATGTTCCCAAGCACTAGTGTTAGTAGAGATGCTCAACCCTGATCCAGAAGACCTGCCACCCTGGAGAGTTACCACCCAACACTCTCAGCTAAAAGGTCCGAATTGGGAAGGAGGTCCTTCCCAATTCCATTAGAATACAAATATGAATCTGGGCGCCCCACATTATTTATTCTAATAAAATGGGAATTAAACGAAAGCCCTCATATGAGGTGATCATCCATATCTAATATCTAATCACACAGATAAATGTAACTCCCCATAAAAAGCCAAGAAGCATAAAGCTCAAGCGAATCTCACCGTGCTTTTTTTTTTTCACTCAAATTTCTCCCCAGCGATAACTCTATCAGTACTACCAGGGCTAGGAAACAAATATCCTCCAAAACCAGGAACACAACACCTTTAGACAGCTTCTGTTTCATAAATACCAACACACAGTATACACAATACACAGTATAGCTGTACCACCAAGAATGTGTCACATGGAGAGTTTGAGAAGGGCAAAAATCAATCTACTTTCACACTGGATTTGTGTATAATTTAAAGGAATGAAGCATGTTTTAACATAGTTAAGGGATCTTGTATTCTTCAAACACTCACTGTTCTTGAGTTGAGAGACACAAGGAGAAAAGAGACTAAGGGTAATCCTGTCTGAGGAAGCAAACGGCAGACATGTGTCTGTTTATTTAAAAAACAAAAATGTCTTTTTTTATTGTACATTTCAAACCACATGTCAGCTACTACTTGCTTTTTGCTCTCATTTTGGGTTTAATTTAATACAGAAACGACCAAGTGCTGCGCGGCGTGATGCAGTGCGCAGAGAAATTGAGCTATGCTGGGAGTCGGAACGCACCGCTGCGTGTCGGTGCGGAATGTCGTTGTTCATTAAAAACAACGGCATTGAATTTTTAAACACAGCATGACAGAGCATGGTGACCTTAAGTGTAAAAATTCTTTCTATTGATACAGATCTGCAGTTAAAATAGTCATTTATTTCATACTAGTGGAGAAAGGCAACTATAGGTGTTACTGTTACAAATATACTGCAAAAATAAATATGTATCTATACACAGGTAACCTCATAGTCAGACTCCCCACCAAGACTTTTACCACGGATTGATCTCTGCCTGGCTCTAATGTTCAGAATCCCTGCAAAGCCGCCTTTACGTGGATCAGGTGTAGATTAGGTTAGAGCTAAACTCTGCAGGCTGGGAGATCTCCAGGATCAGGCTCGGGCATTCCTGTTTTACAGGACCCGTCTAAACACAAAGAACATAGTTGTATTCTTACACGCTCAGTACTGTTTACAAATGACCAAAGATTTCTACCCAACCAAACAAAGAACTTGCACTTCACTCTTGGTGTTCCTGGAAACACTCCTGCATGTGCAATTCCAAAACTCCCTGGTAACTCTTCAATCTGCCATTGTTAAGGAGACTTCAATTGGATATAGCTTTTCTGCTTCATTAAAAATGGGAGACATAGGAAAATATCTCTCAGGGCGGTCCAACTTAGGCCATAACATCTACACATCTACACATTTTATCACACTGTACAGGTTAATGTGCAAAAGAGGTATAGGTCCGAGCAACTCCCTGAATGACAAAGCTCTACAGAGAAGATTCATGTATCAAATATTCAGAGATTCGCTCATCCAACATTGCTTATGATAAAAAAAGAGCAGCCACTTGTTGAACACTTAGCATTTTGCACTAATACAGAAGGAACTGTGTGTTCTGAGTGCTGGGAGAGACTGTTTACGCATTTCCCACAATATGCTATTGTTTAATAATACTCTCTCAAGACTTGTTCACTGAATTCGGGATTCAGTTTGAAACAGGGCCAAATGAACCTAATTGTGCCATCATTTTATGCTTAACAACAATGGGCATAGTGCTCCTTTTGTGTTCCCCTTTCTAAAACTGAATATTTCTCGCAGCGGTCGTCTGAGCTGTTGTTTTGCGTTTGTATGGTTTTGTTTTTACATGCACAATGCAGAATTACAGAAATAAGTACATGTACACATTAAATGAATGGG
>JBBPDB010000001.1:40698286-40715458 GCA_037974465.1 Brachypetersius altus | reverse complement strand
CAGAAATAAGGACATGTATACACTAAATAAATGGGTGTCATTGGAGTTGAATTAATAAGCCTTATCCTTTCCACAAATGTCAGTATTTAGTTTTACTGAAAGGTCATGGCCATTACCTTTTCCTGGCCCTTTAATAAGCAATATGGTCTTTTTTATAACTGGCGTAACAGGAACACAGTGTCTGTCATTAGAAAAGGAGGAAAAGTGCAAACTAAAATAGTTTGGTCTAAGGTTAAGAAGTCCCTCTAGTACGCACCAGGCAGCGTTTCTAGATGCCCATTTTGATCTCCGGTTATTACAGTCTTTTTCTTTTTTTCTTTTAGATTTGAAGCAGCTTCTAATCCTCACAGTCATATGGAGACGCACCTTTTAAGACCACATCGCCATTTTAGCTACTGCTGGCCTGTTTCCTTGAGAAATTAAGATGTGCTTATTGATTTTCAATTTGAAGAAGCCACAGAAACAACATGAAAAATAACATAAGACACTGTCACTTCATCTCAGTCGATGGATGGTCTCCTGCTGGAAAATCCATACTGACACAGATTGCTGAGGCTGAATGATGAGTGGCAGCATCCTGTGACATTTCCTGCAATCCCGGAAACACATTGTATTGCGACCAGGCAATTAATTTCCAGCCTGAACTTGATGGCCTCTACTAATTGAATGAGTCTGACCATTTATGATTTGTGAAAATAAAGCGAGCAACGCTCTAGAATATAAGATCATGTCCTTGAAAAAAAGATGTGTGTTGTATCCCCACAGTTGATATCGATCTTTTATGAGATGCTCATTCACGGACAAAGTGAGTACTGTCCACCATACCGTGGTGCTCTATATCAGAGGATGTGTTGTTGGTACTCAGCGGGACTGAAAATATGCAGAATAATGGCAATGAAGGAAAAAGCTGCTTTTAAAACTGTAAAATCTGGATCAGCCTGAATAATCATAAACCACCTGACAGCAGTCGAGAAGCTCAGACTCTATTACCGAGCTAAACAGTCTTAACGGCGGCGCACGCCTTATCAACACAAGCAGGTGTTCTTCTCCAGATTGCCTCTGTTGGGGAAGTTATGGCCCCACCGTAGATCGGAATGTGTAATGAACTAATGAAAATGAATCTTTTTTTTTATTTATATATATTTATATATCACTTCTGATGAGTAGAAAAGTGGCAGATATTTAAGCTAAGCATGGCCCTCATTTAATTTCAATGAACATCTGTCTCGATGTTCCACTTCAGTTAACTAGCCAGCAGGCGGAGGAGTCAGTCCCACTGGAGAGAGCACACATCCAGAAATATGTCTCTTCTTTCACTTTCCCAACAGGTATGACAACTTAATGACACGGTATTAAGAGTAATCAGTACCTATAATGATGACTGGAGGCAGTGTTGACACTCATGAAGGCAGTACAGATTTTACATGATGATGATGATGATGACGATGATGATGATGAAGACAGAGGAGGTGCCTTTTCAGATCATTAGACATATCCTCACATATTTTCAAATGAAGATGATGGTGGTGATGATGTTGATGTTGTTGATGATGATTTTGATGATGTTTACGGTGGTGATGATATTGACGAACAATGATGATGATGGTCGACCAATCATCATTACTCCCTGTTTGCACCTTTGAGACTTACCTAAAAAGGAGAGAAAATATGCTGTAAATATGCTTGTTAAGTAAAATATGTAAATTCTGTAAAATGCGGTTATATATTAGAGGGAGATTAATTTCCTGTGACTAACGCCCTTATACGCAGTGAATAACTGCGGACACTTCTTCTTTTAGTACAAGGCAATACTTAGATCATTAATGTGGAGATTATATAAAACAAATTAATAACTAAATGAGGACTCGATATTTTATATATTTTATGAACGAGTGCATTTGGCTATCGCACAGTAATTTCTTATTTAAATGCAAATTAGGAACACTGGGAGTTCATGTTTTGTAAATACCAGTCTCAACATTGCAGAATTTTAATTAGGAAAGCTTTTTTCTCCCCGATTGCGTTTAAATTTTATTGAAACAGACATAAGGTGATGAAACCAAAGGTCTGCTTGAATTATTTGATTGCAGAATATTTCTTGGATTCTGTTCAATTGAAAGGCTTCGACACCTTTGAACGATTCTAAACATCGTAGACATATCAAAAGAGAGCCAAGAGCACGATCAAGCATATTTAATCCAGGCTTGCGTCAGGATTACACGAGCAGGCACTCCTGCAGAAGAAAATGCTAAATGCGCAAGGCACCGGGTCCTCAGGGGCAGCACAGAGAACCACTGACTTATGCAGTATCCATAAATACATTTATACTATTTATATTGAACTATAAATACATTTATTCGAACAGTAAATTGTTTTTCAGAGCACCCCAGTGTCGAGCCCAAAAAACTATCTCCTGTTTAATATTCAGAATTGTGTATCTCTATTAAAAAGGGGGGGTTGTAAAGCTATAATGGTTCCACACCCCCATTCTCCAGACTCTGAAGGTAACATGGTTTTTAAGCTAGATAAAACGTGAACGCCCTGCAGTGGCAAATAGCTTTGGTTTTATATTTGATTTGATTACATGTTTAAGTTGAGATTTACTGTAACTGATATTTGAACTGTAACTGTTTGACTGTGTTAAAGGGAACACTGCTGCTCAAAAGCTCCTTATTTGTTTAAAGTGTTTGTAAACCAAATGTAATTGCACTTTTGTTCATACTGCAGTATTAAACACTGTAATCGGTGCCCAGCATTAAGTCTCAATATGTTAGAAGGATTTTCTTCATCAAAGGGAAGATTCCAGGCAAAATCTGAAATACTGGAGGAGCTTCCTGGTTGTGGCATTCAGAACACGGAGGAGCAACACTATCCATCAATAAAATGCCAGCGCCGAATGAAAGTGGACGTGATTTAGTGATACGCCTCCCTGCTCCCCCATAATCGCGGAGTTAATGCAATACAGCACAGCTTTTAAAAAGTGAAGCGGCACTACATAAATCTGAACTGCAGCTTTGACCTCATCCTTCTCGTTCTCCCTGTCTCCCCTCTTCTTCCCACTCCTCTTCTCACACATGTGCATGTGTGTGCGTGTATGTGTGTGCTCATATATGTGTGTGTGTGTGTGTGTGTGTGTGTGTGTCTATCCCATAGAAGCATATGACAGTACAATCATGCCAATCGCCTCTCTCTGTCCACCTCGCTCCTGGCACCTCTAAAGTTTTGCCCTGAGAATGAGAGGCTCAACTGGTAACAATTTGGAGTAAGTCATTCTATATTAAGAGTTTATGAATGCTGTACAATGTGCTTTTTAATGAGCAGAGATAAGGAGCTATAAATAAAAGGGAGCTGTTTAATCTGATGCATATGACTGTCTGATGAAGCAGAGAGGTGTAATGCTGACAGATGGAGAAGGCAGCGAGAGATCTGAGATGCAAAAGTCTGGATGAATTTGAAAGCACAATTTGGCAAGCACAACATGTCACTGATGTCCTTTTTAGGTTGATATTAACTGTGTGTTGGTGATTTTAAGGTTTTTGAAATGTATAACTAATTAGTTTAATTAAAAACAATCATTAAGCAAATTAAATAAATACACATTTTAACCCTCTACGCATTATAGGGTTAAAATTAGATGCACCAAATATTCGGCCACAAATGTTTTTTTTAAAGGCGACCGAAACAGTGATGACGCAATCAGCAACCGCAACCTGCATGGATCAGATTGGATTAAAGTAAATTTTTTTATATATATTGTGCATTGTTTGAATGCTAAACAAATATTTTCATAGTTTTGTAATAGATATATTTTTTAATAATTTTTTTAAATAATAATATTATTAAAATAATAATTTCTTTCTGTGTTTCGGTTTCGGTGCATCCCTAGTTAAAAAGCGTGTTTTTCAGTGGAAGTAAGCGGCCTTGCCTATAGATATTATGCTTTGGGCTAGCCCCCTTACTTCCACTTTAGGGAACCACCTTTTCTGTTTGGATGAGTTCAGTGTGGAAGAACACAGAGCCCTGACCTCAACCTCATCCAGCACCTTTGGGATGAACTGGAATGGAGATTGTGAGCCACACCTTCTCATCCAACATCAGTGCCTGACCTCATAAATGCTCTACAGAATGAATGGACATACATTGCCGAAGATAGAGCTGCACAGGACTGGGTGTCTGTTGGCGTTCCCAATAGCCAAGCAGGAAAAATCACTGATTTCATGGCAACAAAGCTGTGAAACATTAGCTGTGAAAATGTCCAGCATTTATACAGAATGGAGTAGTCTTTCACTGACCATGATCTCTGTTCTAAGCTATTGTACTCTTTGATAGTCGATTTGCCATACTTGAGTGTTTATCTACTATAAGCATGAGAGCATGAATCAGATAAACACACACACACACACACACACACACACACACACACACACACACACACATTCACCGCACTGAATCAATTACATCCAGATGCTGCATCTCCAAAGGAGAGCAGCAGTGAATAAGCAGCATAGAAAACCATTAGTGTAAAACACTGAATACAATAATAGCATGTGCCATTCTTTTATAAGCAGAATGGAAGGCATTTATTTTGCCTATATTTACCTTAAGAGCCGAAATACCAAGAAAGAGAATTTAGAGCAGAGATCATTCTTTACATTTATTTCTCTATCCTTTTACCATGTACTTCAGAATATTAAACACTATATTTGTACATGGCTTTGAAATCTCAGGGACCTTTTATGATAAACTGAATATAAAACAAGAAAGGAAAAGAAACCTGCGTCGAAATAATGTATCATTGTTACATGTCAGTGATCATACTGCCTTGGCAATGCCTGATCGCAAAACAACGCACTATTAAAAATACAGGTGGAACTTCGGTATAGAAGAACCACTTTTGGTTCCAAGGCAATGGTTGTTTTGTAAATAAGAGTGTGAGCATGGATCATATTTTTATATGGATGGATGGATGGATGGATGAATGGAAGGATGGATGGATGGAGAAAAAATACCCTAAAATCATATGACATGCATAAATATCTGAAGAAATAAAGAAGAAACACATTCCCGCACACGTTAAGTATGTATTCCAGGTTTCACTCTGAATTCATGCTGTAACATCAATGTCTTTGGGTGTGTCAGAGCTCTGCGAGACATCAAGGCTCCAAGCTTTCACCACGGGGTCCGAGATCGTTATGAGAGTTCACATCCCCACAGGGCCAATCTCACCCTCCCTACCCCTCTCAGATTTGACCACTATCACCATCCCCATCTCAAATGACCTGGAATAGCCCCAGAACAGCACGCTCAGGGCAATGTTTATGATCATGGGCCGGTGCCACAGGCTTGTCAAGGTCAAAACTCTGATTGAATACACCAAAGAACAAGAACATGTTTTACAGCTTTGGGGATGAAAGAGAAAGAGAGACTAAGGTGAAAGGAATAAGAACAGAAAGCAAGGGAAGGAAGGGTCAGAGCCTTGTGTGCATCAGCACTATAGATGTTGCAGTTAGTGTCAGTAGGCCTAGTAGCCGCTCTTACTGGAGCCACATCAAATGGGTGGTTTTCAGTGCTCGATGGGTAATTCTCTGTGAAATAACCTTCTCCAAGGGCAGTGCCTGAGGCAATCGATACTCTATGTGTTTGCTGCCAGAGAATGGAGCAGGATATTGGCATTTATTCACATTTCTATAGTGAACAGTGTCCTAGACTAAACAATCCTTTCACACTATCTTTGGGAAAGGGGAAAGGGGAGGAGGTGCATCAGCAACCAATCTGCCATTGTAGTCGTTCAGCAAGTCCATCATCTTTTACACTCTTCGGCTGTTGTAAAAGTGCTGCGCTGTCCTTGTGCTCTTGAGGAGAAGCAATGTATCTGATCGGAGCGCCCTCAGTTCTGGCGTTATTTGGGTGATTGTTTTTGGCCTGCCTTCCCATTTCCCCCCTTTTAGGCTCTGAAAGAAAGCTCTGAAATGTGTTACCCTCCTGCAGTCTGCCGGGCAGTATAATTGAAAACGTAAACTACAAATATCCCTGGACGACTGGATGGCAAGCTCTCTGAATGATTGAGTGACAGTTAAACGTGCCCGACATACAGGCCAGAAATCACTGCACCATTTACTGGAGTATGACTGCTCAAGCATCCGCACCAATTTGTTGCAGATGTAATCTAGAGAGAGTCCGAAGGCAAGTGCGACGCAGTGGTCTGATGCCTCCACTCTAAAAGTAATTTATCATGGGTTAAAGACACAATGGTGGAGGTCCGCCTCATCCTTTTCTAAATGCACTGATACAGATGCATAATTTCTATAGGGACCACAGTGCCAAGAGAAAAAAACAAACACTTATACAAACGGCGCAGCAGGTCTAATCAAAGAATCTAAGAATTAAATTGAACAAATAGTGTAGGGATGAAGAATATTCCCTCATTGCCACATCCTATAAGTTACTAGCATGTGATGTGGGAGTGAATTTCATGAATACATCCCTCCAGGGAGAACTGGCGTTATCCAGTAGTGGCTTCACTATTCTGGCACTTAATGTGCAGGGGAGGCTGCAGTAGAGGCTGTTCCTCCCTCCTACGTTCTTGCTTTTCTTTTTTTTTTTTGCTCACAAATCTCTCGTCTCCTTCAGTTTCCTCTCTTTGGGGTTTGTTTTTCCATTCGGGCCCGGTCTACATTACTCTGGGCTCTTGATATGTCTTCATCTCTATTTCTAAACTCCTGTCATCCAACTCTGTTTCAGTTTCAGTCTTCCTTGAGAGGTTTCATATCTGTTTGCCCTTCACTTGTTTTCTCATAGACATTTCAGGCTTCAACATCTAAACCCTTCTTGTACCTTCCTGTAGCCACACAAAATAACTGAGATGCTGCAGGTTAGCTCATTTCTGGTGTGTTAGTTTGTGTTTTGTCTACAGCACAGTCAGTTTCCTAGAGCAGAGCTTAAGCAGATTTCAGAGCTACTTTCATGCCACAGTCAGAACTTCGTAGCAGCCTTGAGCATCACAGTTTGATAAAAAGGTCCACACCAACCAATGCAATTATGTGTGGTTTTCTAATTGTAGAATGGAAGATAAAATACTGACAAGATAGCAGATAAAGCCTTTTATTTTATATTTCAGAGTGCAATATTGACACTGAGGCTACCTGAAGAGGTTGATTCCTTGAAATATATAGACACAGGGCTCCAGATGGCGACTTAAATGGTCGCCAATACGACTAGATTATTTATTTTGGCGATCGTCTCTCACAACCAAATGAAATTAAAATAAAAGTACAAGAAAAGTGACATCTCATTATGTGCAGATACGCTCGGCAGCAGCGTTGACAGATTGAGCTTAGTTTGAAATGATTCGAACCGGCCTGGCTACCCATTGCAGAGCGTGCTCTAAAATATAGAAAAATATATACAAAAAATAAACATTAAATGCATTTTTAAATGCATATTTATATCACATTTGACGTAGATTTTTGCACTAAAAGGTTTTTATTTTGTCTGGAGCCCTAAGACTTTTCTTTTTTTCTCAAACAGTTAAAATAAGGGTGGAGGGGCTCAGTGGGTAGGATACTTGCCTCCAGACCAAGAGGTCATGGGTTCGAATCCTGCCTTCAGTAAACCACCACTGGGTCCCTGAGCAAGACCCTTAACCCCAAGTTGCTTCAGGGAGACTGTGCCCTGTAGGTAGGGAATGTAAGTCGCTTTGGATAAAAGCGTCTGATAAATGCCGTAAATGTAAATGTAAACTGAAAGTATTCACATGCACATACATCATGCAACTGTTCTGATATGTTTGTTCTGTCCATTCAGGTAACAGTGGAACGCCATATGACAGACAAAACAATGAGAAATTCAGGCATTATTTAAAACGCACTGAGACATTGTGAGGCTTTATTGGGAAATATCCGTAGAAGAAAATTTCAACCAAATGGATGATCTGTGGACAGCAGTGAAGAAAATGTGAGAAGTAGTTTAGTTTATCATTTATAAGTTTATGACAGTGCAACCTGTTTGTATGTTTCCTATATTGCCTTTTACAGTGCAGGGTTTACCAGCAATTCATAGGCAATGCAGGCTTGAATCCTTTTTTATGAATGGTTTAGAGGCGCACATTCACTGCCATTCACAGACCATCCACATTCTTCAAAACGTAGCCTTGTGTCGTCTCAGTGGATTTTACATGCTGCTTGAATGAATCATGGTTTTGCAATTGGTGAGTCCTAGCTAGTGGAAGGAAGTGGACACAACCAAACTGTGGCCATGGAAATTCAATGTGATTATGTGGCATATAAATACCAATATACTGGTATTTAATTAACCACATTGTACCAATGTGTTCATATAAAAACTACCCAGGCCTCAATGACACCACCGATAAAAACCCAGCTGTGTATGTGTTGGATTGTGTGGTATTGATTCAACCCAAGCGAAGAGTCAGAAGAAGGACCTTGACGTTACTGGCCTTCTGGTCACTGTTAAATTTATACCCTGCATGGCTCTACTGTATATACCTATTCACAGCTGCTGACTAATGGCATATTGACTACACTTTTCTGACCTCTTCTGGCACTAAAAAGCTGCTTACGTTCTTTATGGGCATGCCACGCCTTCTCTGTGGTGTCTATACTCTATAAATCTATCATCTCTCCTCTTCTTCATTACTTATTTGTTCTCTTGATCCTCTCTGCAGTTCTGTCTGTTGAGGACAGGGCAACAGGGATCAGCTCATTTGTAATTTCTCAGATGTGAGAGAGAAAATGCCTCTTAAGAGCCTCCACTCCAGTGATTAAGGTGATATTGACGGTTGAATTATTTCTAGATTGCTCCGTATGAGACGGCCTCTGGATTTAGGTCTTTCAGATGGATGCAATTTATCGCTCCCTTTCCGTTTGGTGGAAATTTGTCTTTTTTGCTTCGCTCTACCTTGCTCATGGAATTGTCCTCAGAATTCCCAAGGACAACTGATTTGTCATCTATCACATTTTAGAGTGACTGTGCAGAAAGTGACAAATGCCATCCCTGGCTGGATGGCAGCAGGCGTCACTTCCACCCAGGATGCCCTGTCCTGTTGATTATGGGGATCAAAGTTAACAGGCACTGCACAATGATAATTAAAAACCAGGACACAGGACTGCTGTGAGCCTGCTGTCAGAGCCAAAGCTGGAGAGTGTCAGCTTGCATCAGTCAATGCCTGTCAGACGGCTGACGCAAATACCAGGAATCTCAACACGCCGTGCCTTACCTGACAGCTGCCAAGACAAAGCTGCAGCCCCTGAGGACCACTGCTCTCCACTGTGGAACACTCCCTTGCAGCCGGCTGTCCACACTATGAGGCAAGATGTCCCACAATGCTAAGTAAGGATGATTACTGGGCTCGTTTGCACACATACGCAAGCAAAGTGTAGAACAGACAACAAATAATCGAGGAAGGTCAGAACCGCCGGAGCCAAATTCTCTATCCCCAATGCCAGTGACAACATTTTGTGGGGCGTCTCTCCATATGGCCGTTCATGAGGAGCACACTTTGCCTTGAAGGCAGAGAGCATGCGGATGGAGCTCCTTTAGTCTAACTGAGGGTTTTGGCTGCTGAAATTTAAACACCATACATCAAGCCTTGAGGGGAGACGAATCTAATAGCAGTTGAAGATTACACTACCAATTCTGTTAATGCGCTCTGATGATTCTGGGGGTAGATGGAGAAGGTGTGATAATATGGAAACTAGAAATTCACATTCACTTGTAATCACCTTTGAGCGACATGCAAGGTGCTGCTATAAATGAAAATTGAATTAAATGAAATATTAAAAGTGAGAAATTCTGCATACTTATCAGTACTCCCTCCCTGTGTTATTAATTACAATGTTTTCATCCCCTTTTTCCCATGACAGATAAGTGGACCACTGCAAAAAAAGATTATTTCAATATATGTGACACACCACACAACACAGGTGAAGTCCACAGAGCAACAGAAATAATAGGTAATAAATAATATTACTGATTATTTCTATTAGTGTCTCACATGCATTGTCCCTGGTCTGCTGGCCTTGTAAAGTGTAAATTCGGATCTGCAAGACACAAACAAAGCTAAAGAAATGCCCAGAAAACGACAATCAATGTTTCAGTGCTCCCTCTCCAACTCTCCTTTGCTTCTCAGAGCCCTGGGGAAATCCAGACACAGAGAAGAAAGTATAAAAAAAAAAAAACGACTAAAGAAAAGAGATGGCACTGAGAAAGAAAGGATAAGGGCCATGTAAGTCTCACAGCAAGGACAAATGAAGGAGAACAAAGAAGTCAACTAGCCTTGGGAGCATTTTCACACTGAACTATTGCCTTTTTCCTTTTTACAACAAAGTGTGGAGGACAAATTCACAGACAGTTTTCCCATTGACCACAATCCTTAAGACTTAGGGCTGCATTTTTAAAAATAAAAACTTAGTTAGGTTCTAAGGACTGAATTAAATGGCACTTTAAACAAAGGTTCATTGAATTGTTGAAAGATTCAAATGATTCGTTTTGTAATTAATCCAAGATTTAATATGTAGCAGAGCACGCGTTTATATATAAGAGGATTTCTTTTTTAATCACACACTTAGAAGGTGAAGGATAAGTGATACATGACAGTTTAGGTGAAGCAACAGAGCACAAGAGCAAAACCTTCCATGTGTGAAGGCATAGCTGGAAAGCCCTTTTCTGCTGAAGGGTCTAAGAGCAAGCGCATCATCTCTTAACAAAATAAAATGTCTCCTATACTTTTGCATCACATACTAAAGCGGTGAGGTGAAGAGCTTTCCGGAGCCCCTGATCTTCTTGCCTGAAGTGTTTGAAAACTCTCAGCAAACTGCTTGAACAAAAGTTGAAGAGGAACCACAATTCATGTAGCCCTAATGGGATTCGTACACAGTGGAAAAGAAATCTGTACCATTCACCATGACAATCAGCCTTCAGTGAAAAAGTCTCTAACGGAGGCAGTTTTGCTGGGGATGATGACTGCCAACTTCTCTATGATGGAAAACTGTGAAGAGTGCTGAGTAATGGCACACACTGGCACAGCAAGTACCTTGCATTTCTCTGGATTGTCCTTTTAGGTGGAACTAATATCACTAAATTGCTTCATAAGCTCACATAATGATATTCAATTTCCATGGTCAAACTCCTAACTGGGTTCACAAATGATAAATGCCCAAAGTGAATTCTGTCTGTTTGCATCAAATAAATAACACTCAAGGACTGCAGGCATGTGTTGTCAAGCAGATCACAACAATAAGATGCTCAATAACATGGATTAAAAGGAACATAGCGGCTGTCAATAGAAATCATGACTAAACCAGACAGACAACAGTAAAGCTTCCTATTGATAAGGCCTTCTGTTTCTGTTTATTTCTCTCATAGATACCTGAAGGGCTCAGTGCAAACATAGTATGCTAATTCATTACGTTTTCATCCTGATGACTCATTCATGACTACCATGCAAAAACTTTTAAGGGCTCATTTAAGCCCTTAAATTTTGCAATACAAGATAAAATGTCTCTACTGCAATAAGCTGGGCTTACTTATACATAATAACTTCCTAACTTTCCCCTGCAATTCACCACAGGACTGCAACGGTTTGCTCTCTCTTCCAATTAACTCCATACTCTGACTCAGAGAGAACAATGAAAGCTGGTACCGGCGAGACGGGACCCATTCTCAAATCTACGCGACCTTTAAACGCGTATGTTTGACAACACAATAAGTCTTATGTTACCTTCACTGCAGACTTTTCATATGTAAGCCAGCTATCATCGCTTGCTAGTTTAGCTGCTCCACTGCTTTGTGCAGCTGATTACAATTTTCTTTCATCTAAGGGGATCGCTGCATTTAGATATCCGTCTGTGTTTTGCTTCTGCGTAAAACTCGTTAATCAAGGGGCAACATTCAGGCGAAACTGAACACAAAGTCATTCATTTGGATTCAGAGAAGTTAATCAAATATTTAATAATGAGAGAGTTGAGCTGTGTTCATTTCTGCACTCTTTGACATGGGCCACTGATAACGTGAATGTAAGGAGAAAGTGATAGAGGCTTGAAATTGGTTGCAAAGAGAACGAAAAGAAAAGAAAAACGAATAGGAAATAGGGCCAGTTACTCTCCGCAATAGTGCTGACTGAGACGCTGCAGCGCCATACATTAAAATCCAACAGAATTAAAGAAATTAATCAGAGCTTATTTGTTCTGTTATGAATCCCAGGACATGATTTACTGCAGGCATGCCCTGGAAAGAACAGGGGATTTTTCAGGGTTGCCATCATGCTGAAAAAAAAAACTTTTTTCGTGGAGTTTTTTTATCTGTCCAGTTTTATTCCATACTTTTTACTGCAAACAATACTGTGTTTAGTCAAATGGCATTGCTTTGTATGGTTTCATTTTTATTATCTTTTTCAGAATTTGTTCACCTCTCTTGTATGCCCTCCTTCCAATCTCAGTTATTTTCAGTCTAGCCAAACGTAAATGGCCACAAGTTCAGGTTTTATAACCCCTCCCCCCTGCAGGTGCAGCATCCTTTCAAATCCAACACCCTTCCTTACAGGTGACAAACCAATCTGCCCCACCAACTCTTCTCAGATCAGCTCGAGGTGGGCCACAGCCTTAATTTCCCACCCTGCTGTTGTGCTGCCAAGCCAACATATGGGTGGGCGAGCGAGGGACAGACAACAAAGCTCCCTCTGAGCCATGCACACGGGCAATGATTCATCAGTTCCTTTATTTTGTATTCATGGGAGCTACCTCCAGACCTAAGCCAATCATTTCATACGGAAGATTACAGGCATCTGCAATTACATGGGACATATAGTATACGGGCACAATCTCACAGCAACCTGCCAATTAGGTGTCAGTGGAGAGTTGGGATTTGTACCCGTCCATTTACCTCTCCAAGGAGGTGAAATTGCAGTAATAATTCCAACAATTATGGTAATGAAAATAATGGTGCCCCAGGGTAGAGCATAATGATTTTCTTGGCTACATGGTGGCCAAGGGGGAACAAAATTCAGTTGGTCGAGCGAAGCCTCACCAAAACACTGAAGACAGGATTGGGGGGGTGATCTTTACATAAACACTGTAGAAGTCAGAGCAAAGTCCATTTTCCCGGAAGCAGTTGTCTCGAGCAGTTTCACAAGCAGTTGTCTCCTATCAAGCCAATATTGACGAAAAGCCAGTAAGTAACACGCAATATGAACAGTGTCCATTGCTGAGTACGCTACATCCAGCTGGTGCCTCCATCTTATTGGCTGTGCTGCCAGAAGAACAGATGCACCGTGGAACAAAACAAGTAAACATGAATCCCGTCAGGGGAAAAACAGGTAAATATCAACACCTCATCTACTCCTCTGGCTGGAGCATGAGCTCCTGCGGCTCTACTTGCTTATTCCAAGGGCACAGGCCCAAATTAAAAAGTGCCTCCCCTTCTAGCCCTTTGGAAGTGGACTGGGGCTCCCAACCAGACAGGGTCACTAGTGGTTGTAATTGCTGCCTGTTCTTGGTGAATGTCTAGCCAGGGAACAGGTGCTCAATGTTTAGAGGTGTTTTGAGATTTGTAGGCAGGAGCAGGAGATTCCCTGGGCAGTAACGGCCTGCTGTTGTGTCCAGCAACCCGGTGGGGTGAGTGATGATGCGCTAAAGATTTCCTGGCAAGGTGATCGACCTGGCACTCTCCATATTTGTCAACAGAGAAGAGAGAGAGAGAGAGGGGGCACCATCTTAGGTGTGATTGCCGTCCCTAAGCGGATGCTGGCTTGCCTTGTGCTGTTGCCCGTGTAAGAATTTTGTATCCACTGGCTATTTGTGTTGGCCAGGGGCCTGTACCTGGGAGAGAGATTATGTTTGGAAATAGCCGTTTATAAAGTCAACATCCCTGGCAAAGTAGGTTAATTGGTTTGTTGAACGACTCACTGGGGGAAACAAACACTTGGGATTGGGCCGTTTGCACGTCAGGCCTTTATCAATGTTTTTACACCAAAAGCAGCAGCAACATCTGACTTATCTGAATCGTTTTATCACCCAACCTTCTTTGAATGAATAGAAAGAGTGAAAAGTAAAGAAACTGTCTTTATTTGTATTGACAATCGCAAAAATAGTAAAAACAGTAATAAAATAGGACAAAAACAGACCATTTCCGCCGCAATGCCTAGCAGTAAAATGACTGCTACCTTGGCATCATAGTTGATTCATACTTTGCTTCTCATATTAGTACAGAAAGTCTTTTCCATCTCTGTAAACCTCACTCCTTAAAGGTCTATTCAGAAGCAAACACAAAGAACCCGTTCAAGCTTTCATCAGTTTTTGACCATGACTTTTTGCAACGCTTTTCCCAATTCAACTCTACTTCCTTAATCCTTTTTGTTCCTTGGAGAACATGAGGCTGTGACTATCTGCTTCCTTCTGGTTCTATCCTGTGCTGTGTCTCGTAGGCTAGGTTAGCCGTTTTCAGTTCTGAAGTCATAGGTTTTCTCAAGGCCACTCTTTACTCCTCTTTCCAGGTGAAGTCCATCTCAGTGCTACTTTAGGAATGAGGTGCTGGACCATTCTAAAAACGTGCCTGAGCCATTGAAGCTGTGTTACACATTCAGCACCACACTTTGACAGCTGGTGTTTTCGTACAGGTCCTCACTGGATATGTTATTTGGTAAAAAGATGTGACATATCTTCCCAAGGCATCCATTGTGCAATGCATTGATCGTCTCCATCTCACTCCTTTACTGCACACAACGCATTCTGAACAGAACAGCAAAAAGCCTTCAGCTAGACTCTCCACCAGTTCAATATATTCAAACACAGAAAAACACCTGGAATGGAAAGTTCCAGCACACCAAATATCAGCCCACATTACACTCATATACTAAACTAGCACTGGTTACCAGCCCCCTCACACCTTCAACACTGCTACTACCTCTTATAACCTGCAGAGGAATCAATGATCTCATTCAGGATATTGATCAAAGTTGAACCACAGGACCTTTGAGGCCTTCAGAGTTTTCTGGGAACTAATAAAAAATAAAATAAAATAAAAACCGTTGGGATTGAGACAGTGGTTAGAAATGCAAAACTGTCAACTCCATGCTAGGACTTGTTACTAATATTCTACAAAATATTCCAAAATCGATACCAGCAGAAATTAATATTATAATATCTTGTAGGTTGTTTTTTTGGCCTGAACTGCAGGTCTGGCTCTGACAGTCATGGCTTAGCATTAATATTGTTGACCTCTTCCAGGTCTAACATTTTGCCTGCTGCTAGCCGTTTTGTGGAGCTCTGTTTCATGCCGTTCTGTGGTTTGCAGGATGTTTTGTGTTATATATCTTGAATATTGGAACTCTCACAGCCTTTATGATCTCTACTGAAACTCAAAGCCCACTTCTTTTGCTGAGGTGTCTTCTTTACTGTATGGTTGCTGTCTCCTTCTGTGCTCCTGCTTGCGTTTACAATGTTGCTCCCTTCAGTTTTGACATGTTATTTGTCCCCTGTTTTGTCATTCTGCAGGGCTGGATTGTGATGTTTTCTATTTGCTGATTTTAAAGCAGGCTTGAGTTTGAGAAAAGGCACTATTTGTAAAGCATCTCCCTGCTGTATTATTATTTTTATATACAGTAGTAGTAGTGTTAGTAGTAGTATTTCTTAAGGCCAAGACTAGAATATCATTGCACACTACTGTTATTCTAACACACCTGCTTCCACCCTTCAGTTAATGATCAAGGCCTTAATGAGCTGAACCAGGTGTGCTGAAGCAGAGAAAATCGCTCAGCTGTGCAGGGCTGAGGAGTTCCAATACTGGCACTGGGAAACACTAGTGTACGCTAAAGACTTTCCTACTATGGCTAAACCCCATCAGCAGACAACTCCTAAATGTGCCAAGCCTTCGGATTGGCCATTCATGCCTGGCTGCACCTTATCAAGAGCACTTCACCATCATGTTGCTCACTGCAAAGTTCATATTCGGAGGGCCTTTTTTTTAAGCTCCAAATTTTCAGTTATAACCTCCAGCAAAATGTTTATATGTATTTCAGCCCCAAGTGCACACCAGAGGTGATGGAATGGGAATTTATATTTTCTGGCAAGGCTGAGTTGTGAGTGTGCATTTTTCCGATGCTACCTGTGGGGCCTCTACACTCTGCAGGTTGCACGAGAGCAACCGCAGGCGATTCCAACCCACCGAGTATTTATCATTCTGGAAAGCACTACTATTTCAAGAATTCTGTATTCATGAAACTGTTCCACACAGGTGACAAAACATCTACTTCCAGTCACATGAAAGCTGTGTTTAGAACAAGGTTCCTGAATCGTTGGTTGTTCCTCTGCTCTCCCTAATTGAACTCATCTGTTAACTGAGGTTTGGTAGGGTTTGAGAAGGTCTATACAGCAGCTCCCCAAGACTATAACTTAAGAAGCCTGGTCTAGGATATGTAATCAATGTGTAACGAATGTGGAAGATATGTGTTTGAATGTGGAAGATATGACTCCAAAAAAAAAGGAAAAACAAATCTCAGATACGTAATCTAGAGTTTATGTGTTCAAGGGTTGTGTAAAGAACTGCTGACCAATGTTAAATCATTAAACTGGCTTATTTATTGCAAAATATGGGATATATGTAAACTCGTACAGATATATCAAGATGTAAAACTGATTTAAGGCAGCAATGTTTCCAAGTATGGACTCATACTGTGATTTCCACGAACATCAAAACTAGAAGCTGATGAATCTTTCATCGTCTTCTACTCAACCATGAAAAGTGAAGAGTGAGCAATAAACAGTATCCATTTCGCCTCATCGGATCATGGCAGTTTTTCAGGAATGATCAGTGTTCTGCACTCTCTCACCACCTGTTATGAAAGAGCAAGGCTATGTTCTGCAGCTAGTTAGCACACGGCTGGCTAATTTCAGCTTCATATCTACTTTGATGTCTTTCTATCTGCGGTTCTTTCTCACTGGGCTCTCGGAAGGTGTGCGCCACACATTTCAGATCTGTGGCTCACCCTGTTCTTGCTCTAATCCATCTGCTGGGTTGTGTGAATTGGACTGAAGTGCCCCATGGAACCGCTATGGCAGGTTTTTTTTAAAAAAAGTGATCATTCTGTCATACGTGAACACACCACTGCACACAGTGTGAACAGAACGAAATTCAACCTCTGCATTTAACCCATTCACCAAG
>JBBPDB010000001.1:40680229-40696210 GCA_037974465.1 Brachypetersius altus | reverse complement strand
ACAGCACGAAATTCAACCTCTGCATTTAACCCATTCACCAAGTGAAGCAGGGGGCAGCCATGAACACGGCGCCCGGTGAGCAGTGTGTGGGGATGGTAGCTTGCTCAGGGTACCTCAGCTGTGCCTAGCGGCCTGGGAATCAAACCTGGAATTTCTGATCGCAGGGCGAATGCCCTAACCACTAGGCTACCACTAGGTTGATACAGGAGCTGCAGTGGGCGCTTCCAGCCCAGTGTGTATTTGTCTAATATGATTTTGGGAGCGGCCTGGGGTGCACCGGCTAGCTGTGAGGCCACACTGTTACACAAACAGAATAATCAAAACAGTGTGTTCAGATAGCCCGTTGCTGATTTGTCAGTAAAGAGATGTTCAGCGGTGAGGGCGAAGCAGGTTAATTGCAAACCAAATGACTGCACACTCCTATCTGTCCTTAAAATGCAGTTCAAACAGCCATTTACCGTTACATGAACTTTTTCAGATGAGCAGTATTAGATAGTAGAAGTGTACAAAGTTTGTAACACCACACCACAAATGCCTGAACTAACCCTTAACTTCACGTGTGTGTATGTATGTATGTATGTATGTATATATATATATATAGAGCACCCGTTCCAAGAGCACCCGCATATAGTCCTTGTGTTTTGGTTTAAAAAATTCCTAAAAAGCCTATTTGTATAGTGTAAACTCCAAATATGCTCCCAGAACACTTTAATGTCATTTGAAACTCAGTTTAATGTATTACCCTTAAAGAAAATGTAAAGGTAAAAGCGTATTCGCCTCTTTTAATTTAAATTCCCCCCTGAGATGTGCAACTCGGAAGGTTGTGGGACAAAAGTATTGGGACACCACAGCAAGACAATTATTCAGATTTAGTACAGATATAGTACACTAGTAATATAGTACACTATGCTGTTATTCAACTCTATTCGACTAATATTTTATATTAATATATCTGAACTCTAAAATGTATTCGTTGTGTTACTCAAGTGTAGAGGTTACACTGCTGTGTGTGCCAGTGTGAAGTAAAAAACAGAGGTTGGTTCAGGGCAATTATTAAAAAAATAAATCTTCACTGCCAAAAATCCTCTCTGTGTCAGAGATTTATCTCCAGTTAAAATTACTCTAGCAAATTAACATTTCATGAATTTAAAGAGCTTTCACCTGATAAACGTACAGTTTACTTTATAATTGGAAGATTTCTACGGGGGTTTGATATCTGCACTGTTTAAAATTGTACATGGAGCTTTAATAACTCTTAGTTAATTATTTAGTTATTCATTTAAAGGCTTCTTATTCACTATCGTACTTGAATTACTGCTACCACTAGTGACTACTACAAAAACTATATAACCTTTAAGGTATGGAGTTACATTAATGGAGTTATGCCTTACACACTGGAAATAACTGAACTATCTATAATTATAACTTAATGCCAACCTTGGCATTAATTTATAGCAAAAACAATGTGTGGGTGTAATATTTAGCCTAGAATGATCTAATCAGTACAGCAAACTAATGAGGAGGAACGAGGAGACACAGGAGACCAGGATAAGTAGTGAAAAATGGGAAAGTTTAAATAGGCATGCAGGAATAGCTGAAACACCTGGATAAGGATCCTTGGGAAACAATAGGCTGGAACGCGGCAGACTCCCTTTTTGCATCCCAGCTGACAAAGCAGTGCTATTAAAGCTTAGTAAATGAACCTGAATAATTCAGTTCATGTCACTGCATGTTTTTATCATAAAATACGCTGTAAAACAAGACCAAACATCACACGGAAATACATCAAAATAACCAAATACCAGATGATCAGTTTAATCCGCTCTCGCGGAAAGCCGTCTGTACTTTCAGGGCACATCTGTGTACCATTTGGGTTCTTCCCAATGGACTCTGAGCTGCAAGCTGCAAGCAGAAAAGCAACCTGCGCTGTGACACTTTCAAAAAACCCCAGCAAAAATGTGTATGACATCAAATTTGCACGGGAGGAGAGTGACATGCACAGCCATCGAAATGGCATGTTTATAATAAAAAAATATATACGATACAAAAGGGGACGTGCCAAAAGCATAGTGTTGGTGTTTACCTGGGAAGTGCCAGCAGTCTCAGCGTTACTCAAACATGTGAAATAAAACATATCACCAATTCCTTTAGTGTCACAACAGCTCCAGCTGTGATAAATCTATGCCCTCCTCCTTTCCTCATCTTCTCTATCGCACTCCCCATGCGCCGCCACAGAGGGGCCTCCTGCACACTTTCCGATATCCACTGGAGATTTTTGTCAGGAGAGATTTAGTCTCTGTTACTTGGGACTGCTGTCGGCTCTCGTCCATCCGTCACCCTGCACCCTTATCGGGGGCCGTTCAGTGTTCAGCAGGACCTTCCCATAGCACAGATAATTCGGAGGGAAGGCGGTCATCACTTTCCTCCGCTATGACTACGACTGGAACCGATAGATTTTGACACTGTGAAGGACACCAAGCGGCTCTCTCTAGTTCTTTCGGGCCTGGTTATCTGTTTTGCGATTTAGAGAGGCTCACAGTTACAAATCATACAATGACAGAGTCTCTCCAAGGGCAAACGGATGCAGCTCATCTGAGTTCACAGGCAAGCGGCCTAAGTGACAGAGTGAAAGAGATGCATCTTTATCCGGAGGTGATAAATACAGCAACTCATGACCAGGAACTCCTCAGACACCCTCACACACTCCCGCACAGCCATTTAGTTCTCGATCGCTAGTGGGCAGGATAAATCACAATGACCCTTGACTAATCAGAAAGCTGAGAGTTATTGGGTGTGCAGCTTTAAAACTCAAGAAGCTGAGGATTGAAACACTCATGATGGCCAAGGCTGATTCTTTAGCTGGGAAAAAAATGACTCCACAGCATGAAATATCTCTCCTCATTACCAAGACATTTGGATTAAGCTAGTCATAAACTCATTAATTCTTTCAGGATGAGCAGGATATCAGAAATACTACATGAGTATAATTCTCTCTAATTGTGCATTGCTCTATTAAGTGGATTGTCTTGTTTCTGAAAGAAGTGTTTACTTAACCCTTATGACTTCAGCTTTATTTGCTTTGTTATTCAAATATAATTATATCATCACACGTGAGAGTGCTGACTAAAGTACATTCCTATCATCTCTCTCACGGGGAAGGAGGTTCAGGTGTGGATTTCCATTTTTTCCAAGCTTTATATTCCAAAAGCAAACACAAAATGACTCGATGGCCAAAACTAAAACCCAAACACAAAGATCAGGTACACATCAAGGGGAAGGTGAGGGGTATTGTAAGGGTTGCGTGAGGGTGGACTGACACACATGAAGCTTTTAAATATAAAAGTGATGCCTCTAGCAGTTGCTGAATGGGGACATCACAGTTCTGTTTTACTTTACCTCTGCTTTAACAGCTTTTAACTGTAAGTTACTTATCTATAGCATTGATAGTCGTATATCGCACAACGTATTTCATGAAGAGTTTTTGAGGGATTTAGCTAGACTTCATATATTATATTGTTCTTCTCTGTGTGTCTGTAACATAAGCAATTTCCTCTGGGATCAATAAAATTTACCGATTTTTTCTTTTTTTTCAGTTTCAAGAATAGGAAAAACGTAAAGGACAATTTTTCTGCAAAGACTGTTAAGCGTGTTACTGGAGGTTTTCAGTGAGAGATGGGCAGTCTGACAGATGTTCAAGAGAGGGAAAAATTCAGAATACCTTTTGGGAAGACATTTTATCCAATATCCAGCTTAACGTAGCCACGTCCAGTTGGCTAGGTCTTCCTTTTCATGTGAGGCTTCAAAACGGGGATGGTAATGCTTAGCATGTGCTTCTCGGGGCATTTAAATCCAGTCACCACATCCTTCGGAACTGCTGCCAATGCAACATCACTGGACAGCTCCATGTGTTCAGAGGAGAATACCAACTACTAGCTCTGAATATCAGCTAACAGAGTATTGACTAGCATTGCCAGAGTTGAGCTGTATGGCCATTCTATTCACTCAGGGAGAGCAGGGCCAATTACTTGACTTGTGGCATCTCCAGGGATCGATATCCTGATCCCCTGATGATAAGGTCACCACTTAGGTGGGACTAACCCCTAAAGTGACCGAATCAGTGCAATCCTTAAAAGGTTAAGTATCAGTTGCAACAAGCTGGCTCTTTCTCACAGTTTCTCACAGTCTTAATCCTGTACCACATCACTGAACACACATGAGCAGGTTCAGTTTTAATTTCATGCTAGATTTGAAGTTAATGTAGGCTGTGAGAGCAGTCCAGGGCGAACCCTTTGGTATCTCTGAATAATTCATGCTAACTGACAGGACACAATGCTCAGCCCATAGCTGGCATTTACAATAGCACTCTACAGGGATGCCACAGGTGGTGCTGGGTCAGTGGCGAGAGGAGATATGAACAGTGGAAAGGGGAAAATGCGAAAAAACGATGGAGGCAATGACCGAAAAAAAACAGACAGTGGAACAGTGTGAATGAAGAGAGAGGGAGAGGGGGGATCTCCCTGTACAGTGATTAAAACTACGCCGCAGGTCAGCAATCCCCAAGAGAGATGGAGAGATGGATGGGGCAAAATACAAGGTAATCCCACATGCCAGCAGTGTGCTTACTCTGCCCACCCAGTATTTAACAGGCCCTCCTTCAGCTCCCTCCAGGCTAAAGCCATTTTCATCTCATTCCATTCAGGTGTGGGATGTCCATCAATCCATCTCTTGCACACTAATAAGCAGCTTGTCACAGCCCATTACCTTGTACCTTTAATTATTTTCTGACATCAGGCTCTGGATCCACACAGAGGACACAAGCTGAGAAGCAGTTAATGCATAGCGACTGCAAACTCGAATATTTGTCTTTTTGCTCAGTAGAAAAAGAAAATACAAATTTGTTTTTTCCGAAAAACTTATTTCATTAAAAATGAGCCTTTTTATCATTTAGATCAAAGTTGTAGGAAAGATGCTCTGGCACAGCATGAAAGAATAATTGTCCTCATTCAACAATAAGAAAAGTCTGTCAGATTCAGAACCAATTATTTTGCACAAATATGTCAACACCCAAATGTGCATAAGTATGCTCCTGAGTGTGTACAGATTCTGTTCTTACCTAAGAACAAATCCCAAATAAGAAAACACTGCTGAATGTCACATTCTCTGTGAAATGTTGCATGTATGTGGCTTTTAAAAGAAGTTTCTTAAGAATGATTAGTAAATGAAGTCCAAGGTATATTATATATATAATACTATTTCACTATACTATACAATGATATGCTCATGGTATCTGTGAGTTTCAATAAGTTCAATTGAAGACCTTTTTAAGACCATTATGAATTAAAGTTAAGACCAATTTCATATCTACACTGGCACCAAGTAGAAAGGATATAAAAGAAAGATTAATTCATTCATTCATTTATTCATATTTACTAAACTGTATATTCACAGTCAGAACTGTGAGGAATGAACTTATGCAGCAGGACGTCCTATACAACAAGGCTACAGCAAAAATAAAAGGACACAGCTGCTTGAATTTGTTTGATTGCAGCACAAACAGTCCCATAATTTTTGAAGTGAGGCAGAATCTCTTAATGAACTGAGGCAGATTCCTCTTGATGAAATCTGACAGTCCAAACTGCATAATGTATGCCATCTGGTATTTGGGTAATACAGGAAGCATGGGATGGTTTGCCTGTGTTTTCCATGCCATTGTATGACTGGTGTTTTGTTATTTGGGTAAAATCCAGAGCACCATTGCTTTTAAATGCTGGCATTGATCCAAACTGTCCAGTGGTTGCTTACCATTATTGGAGTTGCAGCAGAGTTTGTCCAAAGTGTGTCACTCAGGAGTGTAGAATGGGTCGCGCTTGGGGGATAACTTTACAATACTGGGCAAGGACGTACGTTTTCTGGAGACTTCTAGCAGCAATTATATGCTTTCCTGATTTTGCATGTGACTCCAGTGCCCTTACACCAAGCATGCACAGCTTCAGCCTCTTCGTGCACAATGCCCTGCGGGCTTCATATTCATAGATTATTTTGCTCCATTTTCGAGCCAAGACTTGCTAAACTTGCACTTACAGACTATAGAAAATCCAATTAAAGACATAGAAAACCATACAAAATGCCATGTAACTTCACAAACCATTCAGCTTAGTGTACAGCTCTGGACAAAATGAGAGACCACTGCAAAAATGTTTTCTCTTTTATAGGTATTGAACTAAACATCTTTGCCTTAATTTTTAAGAACTGCTGACAATATTTCCTATAATTTCCAAATACAAATATTGTTCTTTAAAGCATTGTTCTTTAAATCATACTTTTTAATAAATTAAAATACATCAGAATGAGAGAAATAATGTTTGCAGGGATTAGCGAGGCGCAAATGCAGGGTTCCATTTCACTCCGATTTGACTTTATTTGCAGAAACAAACACTAAGAAGGCTCTAGGGCCAAAACACAAGGACACAGAAGCTTAACAGCAAATATGCAGAATGCAGTAAGTGCGAGGGATAGGGTCAGGGTTTTGTGAGGGTGGACCGACCCTGGGATGCATCCCAGGGTAACATATATATATTACAGATACACAGACAGAACCAATGAAAACCAACACCCCTTATTACTACATCACATGGTGGGAATGCCCCCTCCACCCCGGTGGACAGCCGGCCAAGGAACACCTGTGACATAATAAAAGTCCCACATGGCGGGCTCTAGCGGCCACTGACCAGGACACCACAGATGCAGTGTTGTTCACACTTTAACAAAATGGCAGTGAATAAGATTTGATTCAGGTGATCACCTAATCAGTACCTCATAAAGCAGAATGAGGAGCTTGTGTAGGAATTTAACAGACACTGCAATTCATAGAGATGGCATATTAATAGAGATGCAAATTTAAAAAGAAACTGCTGTGGTCTATTATTTTTTAGCTGTACTTCGCAAAATTCTGCCTAATATTGTGTTGGTCCATGCTCTGACATACTGGGGCATTGACTTTACAAGACCTCTGTAGCTGTAGTATCTGGAATCAAGATGTTAGCATCAGATCCTTTATGTCAGTTAGTAGTTAGTGTGGTCTGCATGGATTATTAACCATACATCCCACAGATGCTGTATCAGAAATTTGGAGACCAATTCAGCATCTTGAAATCTTTAATATTTATATATTTTAATGCTGAGAGAGGTGACTGCCATTAGGAAATACTATTAACAAGTTCTGCATGAACTTCTAGAACTGACTGGTCACTTACTGCCGAACATACCCCACCCCACACCAATGTAATGAGATAATCAGTGTAATTCTCTTCACCTGTCAGCAGTTAATTTTGTGGCTGATTGGTGTATCCAAATTATCCACACATAAATGTCAGCAATATGTTTTACATACAGTACCAGTCAAAATTTTGGACACACATTCTCATTCAACGATTTCCTTTGTATTACTGGCTACATTGCAGATTAATACTGAAAATATCACCTATTGCTCTGATGACAGCTTTGAACACTCTTGGCATTTTTTCAATCAAATTCATGAGGAATCGACCTGGACTGGTGTTTAATTAACAGCTTTTCTTCATCAAGAGTTCATCAGTGGAATTTCTTGCCTTCTTAATGTGTTTGGGATCATCAGTTGTGACGGTCGGGTTGGTACACAGTTAGTGATCCTGTTCCACTACGGTTCTACTGCACATCATGGCAAGAACCACTTAATTAAGTAAAATGAAACAATCCATCATTACCTTATTAAAAAACATATTCTGGTTTGTTTAACTCTTTTTTGTTTACTGCATAATTCCATTTGTTCCTTCGTCATTTTGTTTGTTTGCAATATTAATCTACAATGTAGAAAATAATATAAACAAAGAAAAAACATTGAATGATTTCCACATTCAAGGGGAGGAGGCAGGAAAGCAAAAAAGGGCCCCATGTGCCAGGGCCCTCCCATGTGCCAGGGCCTCAGGGACAGGAGCCTCAGGAATCGGGGCCTCAGGGATGCAGCTGACTGGAGTCTCTGACGTGCACCTGGCAAAATGCCTTGGGATGCTGCGGACTGGAGCCACTCAGAAGCTGCAGGTTTGAGCTACTGGGAAGCTGCATTTTGGGGCCACTGGAACAGGAGGCTGCCGCTGAAGAGGGACGGGCATGGAAGGCTTTCGTCATCTGGGGGTTGGCACTGAGGCTAACTGCTCTGATACAGGGCTTAGGGCCCCTGCTATAGGCCCTAGTGGCATTACTAAGGGCCTTAGGGGCTCTGTTAAAAGACCTAGTGGCTCTTCTATTGGGCCTAGCAGGTCTACGAAAGAGCCTAGCAGCTCAACTAAGGGGTTTAGTGGCACTGCTAACGGACCTGCTGCCTCTTCGCTGACTTGCTTGGTTCTGGAGTCTGGGTGCTTGGCTTTGCAGCAGGGCTGCCGTTGCTTGGATTGGGGAAGGACTTGCTTGGACTGGGGGCATCACGGGCCACCTCGTCTCCTTCACCTTTGCTCCCACTTAAGCTCAAACGGTGAGCTTAAGTGGGAGCTCTTCCTCGAAGGGTGTCCACAAACACCGTCGCGTCCAGAATTGGGGTGGCGTCCACCCACCTGCTGCCCCAGTAGTCCTGGGGCCGTATTACAGAAACTTCCTAACTTGAAAATCCTATCTTGAATGTGTAGTAATGTGTAGCCATTACAGAACAACCGTTCCTAAATCAATGTTCCTATCCTAAATTAAGAAAAGTGTATTACCGGAAAATCTGTACCGTCTTGAATAAACTGTTTGTCTGTTTGTCTGTTTTAAAGTTCAGAGCACAACGTTGTTTAACATCCAAATTTTGAAGATAGTAATGAAGAAACTCTGAAGATACAGTGTTGAGGACTGGAGCCTCGTACAGTTACAGTGGCAGCAGGTAACGGTGACTTTGTGAGATGAAGTGTTGCGCTAGTTGCTAGGTAACAGACATAGTCGATAATCAACATTAGATTGCTGATTTAGGATTCTTAAGATAAGATAAGATTCCTAAATTCAGTTAGGCTTTGCTTCTGTAATACCAAATTGGAAAAAAATCTTAAATCGTCCTGTCTTAATTTCATGCTTAAGACAGGAAGTTTCTGTAATACGGCCCCTGGTTCTCCTCTTCGTCCTCAGAGTTGATGCCACCCAGCAACTCGCTTTCCGACTCACTTTTGTTGGTTCATCCCAAGGCTGGGTCCAGCTTGCCACACTCGGGAAACTCTCTCCATCGCACCATAAGCCAGTTGCCCCTCACACTTGCCTTGGTCTGTGTTGCATTCAGGTTTACCCTTTTCTTTGTGTTTTTGGCCATTGTGCCATTCGTTTTTAAAAAGGAAAAGATAGAAAGTCTTGCTTGGACGAGCACAGCCCAAACGTGACAATGAGAAGGTGTGTCTAAACTTTTGACAGGTAGCGTATATGCATTAGTCATGTCGTCTTGTTCCATTAGTAAAATTACTGACCTGGTGTAATATCACACAAGCAAGAACATCAAATAATTTAGTTCCAAGGTGTATACCAAGTTTACTGAAAGGAACAGTAATGGAAAAGAATACTGTTGAATGTCATGGTCAGGCCAGTGGCCAGTTAGAGCCACTGCTTTTTTGCTGCTGTCCTGATTTTGCCCTGTTCTGTTTGTTTCTGTTCTGTGGACTTTGATTTTGATGTGTTCCTGGGTTCTGCTTGTGTCACGTGTTTTTGTCATCACCTGTTTTCTGCTTATGTGCTCCCCAGCTGCCTTGTGTTTCCCCTAGTTATGTCATGTATTTAAGCCTGTGTCTGTCTGTGTATCATCATGTGTCCATCGCCTCATGTAGAGTGCATGTCCTAGTTCTCATTCTAGTTTCTGATCCTGGTGGCCTGCGAGCCCATTTGTTTTCTGTTTTTGCTTTCTGCCAATAAAGCATTACCGAGCATGGATCTCTGGCTGCCTGCACCTTCCTGCATGCTCCGAGGTAGGTCCGGGACGGTGCTTCGCTGCCCCTCTCGTGACAGTTGAATATGCATTATATATAACAAATCTTCCAAAATCTAAAACCAATAATAATAATAATAATAATAATAATAATAATAATAATAATAATAATAATAACAATAATAATAGGACCCCTCACTCACTATGTAAATTATTTAAACTAGATGTTGAAACACTGCATGTTTTTAGTTTGAGCATTGAATATAACATATATTGATGCTGGATGGTTATTTCTGACGAAAATCCTTCTCAAACTCATCACAAAGGTGTTGCATTGTTCTCCATCCCTTCATAGAGTCCAGTTCTCTTGCTCTACAGCCCACTGTTGCACTGTGTTCCAGCTTTGGTCCAGAAGACCCTCTGCCCTGCATATTTCAGTGCTTTGCCTACTTTAAGAAATCCACTTCAAGACAACAGGGGGTTCTTAATGAGCTGGTAAGTTGGATCAGGTGTGTTGGGAACAGAGAAAAAATCAAAATGTACAGAGCAGTGTTGAGAAACAGTGCTCTGCTGTGTCTCATTCTATTGGCAGTGCATTTCTCTGGAGATTACACAAGCTGTGTGTGCGTGTGTGTGTGTGTGTGTGTGTGTGTGCAACTGAGCACCTGTGTCAGTAATGCAGTTTAAAGTAGTAGAATTCATTAATTAGAAAAGGTGTCTGGATTTAGAGACAGGGTGCATTGAGGCCATGCTCACACCATGGGGTACAACACTCCACTTTTCCCTGATTTGCAGTGCACAGTTCTCTTTTATTTTCTTGAAACTAAAATCACACCTGTTTAAAAAAAACTGCTGCATGGTGGATGCACAGAAAATAAGAGAACTTACCCTGGTTTAAGCTTTTACTGGATCACAAGAGTTGTCATAGTTATCTTAAAGCTATTTACAGACAGGAGGACGTCGCCCCCTCTCTCCCAATTAAGAAGAAGCACGGATGCAGGTTTCCATTTTTGCTGTGACTTTTTATTTACAGAAATAAACATAAACCAAACCAGCACGTATGTCTCGGTGGACCGACAACCCAGGTCCTCCTAAACCAATCACCAAACTCACTTAGTTCCCCTTAACCTAACACAGGTGATCTATATGAACTGAACATGTCCACACAATTAAACAGAAATACAAAAACCCCAGGACAACCTCTACTGGCCATCCTGCACATATGTGACCTGATCTGGCAAAGTCACAGTGACCCAAAATTCAAAATTGAGGTTTTGGGATCATTAAAATGATGAGAAAATAAGCTTTAAAATGATATTTGTCAAAGCTGTATCTCAAACGTTTGTCAAGTTACAATCGTTTGAATTATGGTAGTCACAGCACCATTTTCCAACTGAAAAACCGTTTTTTGTTGATATCTTTAACAATCCATAGCATTCAAGAGGTGCACCCAGTATTGAACAACAAAATTTTACTTCAGGCATTTAGATACTTAGAAAAATACATGAAATCAGACTGAAGACACTTCACTAGAGCCAAAGAACTCATTGACCAACTTGATTCAGTCTTACTGGCAGCAGCAGAGCGCAGACTGGAGACTTCCACCCATCTGTCGAGGGGTAGGTGGACACAAGGCTGTGAACAGGGCTTCCTATTGGACATTGAAAAGGTTTTGTGTACATGATTCAAGCATTTTGATAGCTTTAAAAAGATCAGGGATTGACGTTTTAACACCATACTTGGACAGCTGAGATCGTGGCGTTTCAGAGGAAAGGCGAAAACCACTTATTTTGGACATTCTTTTGTAAGATTTGAGAGCTACAACTCAGATTAAATAACCATTTAAGTACATTTTCACAATTATATCTATGATGAAACTTTGAGAGATTGATTTTTGAAGACCTTTTCTTTCATATAAGACCAAAAAAAGAAAAATCAATATTTTTGACGTTTTTCAACATAATCGGCCCATATCTCAATAAATAGAATGCCGGCCTCCGACTCCTTACGGCAGATCGGGTCACATATGTGCTGAAATAAGATTTCATTGTTTTTGGTGTTGATGGTTGAACTGATCATGTGATATTGATGATGTAACTGTGATAACTGATTTATTTTAATTACAATTTTTACAGTGCTTTTAAGTTTAAAGATGCTACTATAAAGTTTCTGTTACATTAACTTATTTCTGCAGGAAACGTAGGTATCATACACGAAGAATCCAGCGTGATGTTCTAAAGACCAAAAAGACATTACTCGGAGACAGTATGGGGCACACACCACCCTACACACACAGACATTCAGGTGGGAAATTTTTTGGCTGATGGTTAGATTAATGTTTCCTGGTATTTGATTTGGCATCTCATTAATCAACCCTAGAATTGTAGAAATAGCACTTCATATGCCATTAGTGCCTTTTTCTTTATTCCAATAAAAGCTGATCTGGTGAATCTGCCAGAGGAGCCAATAGAAGAAGAGGAGGAAGAAGAAGAAGATAGAGAGGAGGACATGGATGCTGATGACAGAGTCGTTGAATACCGAGATCGAGGAGACAAAGAGCGGGGATTGCGAATCGGGGAAGGGGGGCTGCGGAGTCGTTTAGGAGGCTCATCCTCAGCATCTTCAGATTCAGACGAAATGGACTATGATCTAGAGCTGAAGATGATCTCAACACCTTCACCTAAAAAAAGCATGAAGATGACTATGTATGCAGATGAGGTTGAGAGCAACCTTAGAAGTCTTCGGTAAGTGAAAAATGTTTTCTAGATTTAAAGAGTAGACTTCAAAAAGTCAATTTTATTAATTCTTCTGTTTTGACAAGTGTGTGGCTTACTGACTTTCTTCACAGAAATTCCATTAGAAGTGACTCTGGCTCAGTTAGTAGCAGTGTGCGAAGTCGCATTGGTGGTGGCGGCGGTGCTGCTGCTGGTGGTGCTGCTGGTGCTGCTGCTGGTGGTGCTGCTGGTGGTGCTGCTGGTGGTGCTGGTGCTGGTGGTGTGACCAAATCTACCTCAGAGAAAATTATGGATGTCAGGCAGTTACTGGAGGAGAAAAGGCAGGGCCTCTCTCATCTAACCACTCGCCCCCCTGTGGCCTCCAGTGGAAAGACAGGTTAGAAAGATGCCTTCACTTCAAGTCCCCCTTTCAAACTGACATTTGTGTGCAGTACAGTAAGTAAACAGTTGGAAGAATATTGAAAGATGTTAAATGATTTAGAAACAAAAAGTAAGCAACATTTTCTTGATATTTGATTATTGTTTGCCATGTTCTCATTGTAGATGTGAGACAGAGGTTGGGGAAGAGACCACATTCTCCAGACAGACGCCGCTCTCTCTCTCCTCCTCCCCAGAGAAACACAGCCCCACGTAGAGAATCTCTAACTGATGTTCACAGCAGACTTGGGATAACTAAGCCGGAAGCACGAGGTCTCTACTCAGAATCATCTAAAGACAAAAAGCCAGGTATGGCAAACTAAAGGTATAATGTATTTCCAGTTCTTATAGTCAGGCCAGTTTTTTTTCTTATTGTGAGACCAGCTTTATATTCAGGGTACCTGTGTAAATGGTCTCACATATCCTGCTTTTGCTTGTATTTCTCTCAGGTGGTCTGTGGAGTCGACTTGGACCATCAAAAGATGGTGAAGGCAAACCCAAGCGTGCTGGAAGGATAGGAAATAGTACTTCCTTCTCACGGGTGAGCCGGCAGCGAGATGAAGTGGACTCTGATGGAGTCGATGATTATGAAGATGAAGATGATGATTCTCAGCTACAGAAGATGTGGGGGGCCATGATAAAGCAAAAGGAGCAGGAATCTAGCAAAATGAAGAAAAGCAGACTAGACAACCTCCCATCATTGCAAATAGAGATCAGCCGAGACAGCAGCAACGGCTCTGATAGTGACTCATGAGAAGGAGTGAAATGTAAAACTAAAATTAAAGTCAGTTGATGGGGAAGAAGAGATAGAAGATACATGTGTTGTTGGCAAGACCCTCACAAGTAGCTAGATTGACTCTCCAGCCTTAATCTGCATTGGATCTTGGCAACATCTTGCTTTGCTCACATTCTTTCACTCTTATTCCAAATGTACTTAATTGATGACTCAGACTCTTCCCCTAAAATTTGTACTGTTTTATTTAAAGCGGGGTCAATACGCAAGAATTCATGTTTTTCTTTTTCTTTAAAATAAAATGTCGTAATTGGTTGTGGCGTCTTTGACGCATCTTCTGGGCCCATATGCATTTAATGGTAATGCACCAATTTGAAATGAACAGATCTTACCTTTTGGTATAGGACTGAAAAACAAGCAATGTGAAGATGTCTATATGCAGTACTTTTGTGGTGAATATCATGTCTGTGAGGAGTCAGTTTTATCTGCTGACTGACTGCAAATTTTAGGAAGTGTCACTGGTTTACTGATGGGGAAGAAAATTTGGGCTTATGCATTTGACACCTCTGGTGCTAGTCAAATCAAAAAATGCACTGGACCTAGACTGATCAGTGCTGTATTGTGAATTGAGTACTGCAAATGATGCACAATGCTGTAGCCAATCAACAATATGGTTCTATTCATAAAAAGAAGTGACGAACATTCCCAAATAGGCTGTCAGTGAGTTCAGTAGGCCAGAACATAGGGAAAAAGTATATTGTATGTGAAAATAAACCTTTTTACATAATTCTGTAAATTGTAATGTTGCTTCTTTTGAATTCCTTAATATTAGTGCATACCTGGCAGCCTGGCTTTTAATGAATGAAACTATTGCTGAATACTAACATTTATTACAAGTTACAGTAACTTTTCATGTAGCCTACTTCACTTTTGTCTAGTGATGAGGCTTTCATGTCTGTTCAAGTGTTTCTTCTAGGAAATCTGAATTAGTTACTTTTTTATTTCATTTTTGATGTCATTTTGCTTTTGGCCTCACCTCTGACTATTGTCTTAATTTAGACCTACATACATCAAAAAGAGAGAATGTCTTAAAACCATATCTTCTGGGAGATTCCTGAGGTATTGCAAGGAGCTGCAGGAGTTCAGCAAATTAATCAGCAATTTGGGTGGCATTGTTCGCTTGAAAACAAAGTTGTTTTTTGAAAGATACTCTTTACTCATATTTCACTGAATTAACAATTTTACTAGTATTGACTTAGGCTGCACTGCCTAGGTTTAGATTGAGCTTTGGCCCTGCCTTTAAATTTCTCGTGAGGTATGACGTGACTTTTAGTTTGAAGTTTGGTTTATAAGTCGACGAACAGTAAGGCGGAAGTTGTATCATCCTTCTCTCTTAGCATAGCATCGCTGTTTAGAAGTCAGGCAGTTGTTGCTGTAGTAGGTATAATTAGTTTAACGGCGTTTTACTGCCTGAAATGAAGGTAAAGGTAATGTTAAGTTAGGAGTGAGCTAGCAGGCAGTAATGAGGTTCATGTTAATGAAATGACCATTTAAGATAAAATTTCACGTAAAAGTTCGGTGCTGTGAAATGGAGTGTAGAATACCAGGTAGGCTCATTTTAGGTGTTGTCAAATAAGTAATTGCCTCCTGAATGTGTAGCGTTAGTTGGTGAAAGTCACAGTCATAATGCTGCAGGTGCCTTACGGAGCTCAAGACCGTGACAAACCTCTAATTCGCCTGCCTTTCACCTTCTTTGCTGTCGTGACTGTCTGCCTGCCTCTGCTTGGACTCATCACCTGCATCACGGTTTCACTTCTCTATCACTACAATGAAGCCACGTACACCCACTGTCAGGTGTGTATGCTATTCTTTGCCCAGTTCCTCATATTCATCCCTGCACTGCTAAGCAAATCATTAAATTCAGAATGGTCTTTCCAGTGTAATGGCACAAAGAGTATATGTAATTCTGTTCCTGCCATTGCCGTCCCAAGCTTGTTGGTACTCTGCAAGTTGTTCTGTGTGTTGTTAGTCACTGATTCCAACTGGTGGCCTAGTAGTTAGGGAGTTGGCCCTGCGATCAGAAAGTTGTGGGCGGGAGCAGCATAGTGGGTAAAACTTTGAGCAAAGACCGTTAGTTGCTCCAGGGAGACTGTCCCTGTAACTAATGATTGTAAGTCACTCTGGAT
>JBBPDB010000001.1:40660041-40677678 GCA_037974465.1 Brachypetersius altus | reverse complement strand
AGACCAGCAGTCCATGCACATTGGAATTCTTGTGCAAAGCTCTCCGAGTCAGGTTACATTTTTTGATAGGTAGAAAAAAGACAGAAAAAAGCAGAAAATAGAGCAGCCTACTAGTAGTATTTAAAATATAAAGATATGTATAATGATATTAGTATCACTGGATTTTTTTTTACTACAAGTACTTGCACATTTTCCTATTGCACATATTGAATACTTGTGTACCTCATAGGTGGGAGTTTTAAAAGTTGCCAATCCCAGGACATTATTTATAGCATAAATGCTACAGAACACAAATTCCCACAGAAACTCCAGAATGTTGTGGAAAGTTTTCCAAGAAGAGTGGAATCTGTTAGAAGTCTATGGATTTGAATGCAATGTAATTAAAGTCCCAGTTGGTGGAACAGTCAAATTCGTCCTTGGGCTGGTTGTTTAGGTTTGGGTGGCGTCCTTGGAATGAACCTCTGCTGCTCAGCGCTGCCCCAAACTAAACAACCAGCACGAGGACGAGGGGCTGTAGCGGGCCAGGCCTGGGCATCACAGTCAGCTGTACTCACAGGTGGGAGGTTTAAAAGTTGCCAATCCCAGAACATTATTTCTCCTTGCTGCTGATTGGCTGCTGCCATTTGACTGCAGTTCAGAATTTTCCCGTAGAGCCTCTCGAGTGGTTTTGTGTTTTATTTAGTTCTTTTTAAAGCCTATATTTTTAAGACTGTAAATAAATGTATTTATTACTGTATTTGCCTGCTTCAACCAAAGAAAACGCACGGCATGAATTACAGTCCAGTCTATACAGCGGTAACATTCTAGCACTGCGGGAGTTCAGTGTAAACTGTACAGTACAGATACGGGTTAACCTCTACATTTTCTTTAAGAATCATGTATTATGAGATAAAAATGAAATTAAAGTGTTTTGGGAGCATATTTGGAGGCATATTTAGGGTTTACACTATAAAAATAGACATTTTTAGGTCTTGTTTAACCACATCACAACAACATGGGTTTTCACTAAATAGGTAAGATAGATAGACAGACAGACAGATGTGCAATGCTTTTATGATTTTGAAATGTTCAAGCATGCGCAGAACTGGGTCTAAAGACAGAAGAGTGTAGACTCGAGGTATATAATCAATATACGTGTCTCAATATTGATTTATCTTTGCTGCAAATGTCCTAATATAACGGTTTTTTCACAAAAAGAGGCAAGACATGAACCGTGTTTACCTTTAATTCGAGAGAGAGCAGCGTCAATATCGGTTCCAGCTCTGGACACAATGGGACAGAAAACCACATTAACATCACTCTCATTTTTATCTTCCACAATATCCACCTCAAACTGAATATTGAGACGCTGAATGATCTGGGAACGGACGTCTGCGATGCGGTGGTCGCTTTCAAAGTGAACCCGGACAGCTGGTTTAGAAAACCGAACCATAATGATCCTCCTGCAGATTCACTGAGAAGATACTCCACTTTTCTGTGCACTCAGTCCTCCCCGTGGTGCAGTCTGACTTTTTTATTCAGAGAAATACGCAACGACCTCCAGTCTGGAGCTAAACACGCTTTACTTTCGCTTTCTTTTTCCTTCACTGCCACGTCACACACACGACCTTGACAAAAGTATTGGGACGCATGATCATTACAAAGACGGGGACTTCAAAGGCATTGCATTCGAATCCACTTTAATGTGGAGTTGCCCCCCTGTTGCTGCTATAACAGCTTCCACTCTTCTTGGAAGACTTTCCACAAGATTCTGGAGTTTCCACACTGAACTCCTCCAGTCACGTCTTTATACAGCTCTCTTTGTGCACTGGGACACGGTCATGCTGGAATAGAAAAGGTTCTTCCTCAAACTGTGTCCACAGAGTTGGAAGTATGGGGTTTGTCCATAATGTCTTGGTCTGCTGCAGCATTAAGATTGTCCTTCACTGTATGGGGCCCCCTGAAAACACTTCTGTCCCAAAACTTTTGGACAGTGCACTAAAAGCATCTGCTCCTCAGAGTTTATTGTTCAAGAAGAATTTAAAGTATGGCTTGCTGATCTCTGTTTATCTGCTGTTTCTGCTACTTTGAGGTCAACCTTTAGTTCTTTTAATTTGTTTTCATTGCTCTGAGAGAAAACTTGCATGGCACAGTTGCACAGACAGGTTCTGATCTTTGTGATGCCTGTTAGGCTGTATTCTTTTTCTGAAATGTAGTGATAAACTAAAAGCACTGACATCATTGTAACACTGATATTTAACTACTCTGAGTGGGATTACTGTTCAGATGGCGACAAAAAATTGAAAATGGAAGAAAATGCTGCCGCCAGAAATGGACAACCTGACCTTGGGCTAAAATCTGCTTTCAGGGGCAATAGTAATTAAAAAAGTGACTTAATGGAAATTAATAATTTGGCTAGTTATATTACCTTTTTTTTTAGTAGTTCAGTTCATTTTGTGGTGCTAACAATGTTGCACTTGATATAGTTTTGTCATTCTGAACATTTTAAATGCAGAATCTTCACAACAGATAAACGTATTTAAAAGGAAAAAAAGGCTTGAAGGCCAAATGGCATCATTTCGTCGTTTGTATTTCATGTACTTTTTCTGATGAGCACAAAATAACTTGGAAAGGGTGACATACGTGTAATCCGGTCCACATGTTTCACCCAGAGGTAACCTTTACTCAAACGTCCTGATGGAGATCGAACCCAACCGAAAAGCCTCTGGATCGTTTTCAAACAAAGAGTCTTTTACTGGCATAGAAGCCCAATGACAGCCGGCTAAAGAAGCGTGCTGAACAAGCGTGGGTGCTTCAAGATTTATTATTTTGTATCCATCTTTGAAACAAAAAGGAACACAAACAACTGGGGTTCGCACATCTGCTGTTACACATCTCAAGAGTAGAAGTGCTTGGATTAGCATCTGGTTTCCATATCCCCTCATGCGGTGGTTCTAAATCCTTGTCCTGCAGTACCACAGCTCTGCATGCCTGTTCTTACTGATCTACACTCCCAGTTCACCTCAGGAAGGGCGTGTTCATGGGTTGCATTGCTTCAGGGGTACAGGGAGGTCAAAAAACACACAGGGCGGTTGTAATGCAGGACCAGGACAGAAAGCAGCCCTGTTTATATATTCTGAGACAGGACTGAAAACTGTCAGGCATCCGGGGAGTGCCCCAGAGGACCAGTTTGAGAACCACTGACCAAGAAATACAATTATATGGAGCGACGTAAACTAAGCCGAAATCAGCAGCACTTGTTTGTCAGTCTGACGCAGAAGCCCTCACATAAAACCTTGAAAAATGGTGCCATTGCAGAACGAATCAAAGTAATAAAACTAGCACAGATGCTATTAAACTCATCCAAAGCTAAAACCCTTGTGCATGTGTCGAGGTCAGAAACGACCAACCGCAGTGTCCGAAAACCAACAAACCTATGCAGAAAAAGAAAATCTGGTTCGCTTGTCCTCTGCAGATGAAGTTGCATTTTGTCGTTTTGCATTTTTAAGATGGCAAAATTTACTCCAACATGGTCCTGCCAAAGTGCTTCACTGGCACATGTTTTTGTTGCAAATGTACAGTAAGCAAGTTCCTCCGTCGCAGCCAGCAGGAGTGCACAGGGCGGCATTTCTCTGGGCATGTGCACTGCAGGTCTGGGAAATCGGGAAACGGGGCCGTTCCTCTTTTTCCAATTACATGAAGTCATCCGAGTCATTGCCATCCTGTAAAAAGACAAAAAAAGAACAGTGATTTCTAAAGGTTTTGCATTATATTTTGTGTGTATATATATATATGCATAAACACATGTATACATAAATCATGCATAAACAGTGTTGGGCAAAAATTTATCAAATTACTAATGTGATTACTTTATTTCAAAATGAATGACTTACATTATTAGCTAGATTACTAGTTTCTTCCCCACCCTCTAAAGAAACTCCTGAGTCAGCTCAAACACATTTTATTATTAAGTATTACAAACCTACAACAACTCATAATAATGTTCTTGCCTTTAACCGAAGTTAATTTAAAGTAATGGCTATATTTCCAGCTACTGAACGCGTACTTCTCTCTCCAAGCTCACTTTGGTTTGTTTTGAGCTGGTGTCGCATGAATGTAGGTCTCCAGTAAATGATGTCACGCGTGCGACTGTCAGACAGACATCTGCTGGCTGCTGACAGCTTACTGTGAATTATTATTTCTGTTTTTACAATATAGATGTTCTAGCATTTTAGCGGTAACGCAACCGTAACGTAAAGTTTCTTGAAATTGTAACGATAATCTAATGATCAATTAAAAATTATAACATAAATTATTGCGCTACTTAAAGAATCAAATTACAGTAACACTTTACTACCCAACACTGTGCATAAATAATGTAAGCAATGCATAATGCAAAAAACAAACAGAAATATAAAGGACTACCTCATTGGTGGTCATGTTGTCACTCTTCATTAGTGACGAGTAACTCCTGTATAGAAACAGTCTTATTTAGCGGAATACATAAATATGAAAGGTTTAGAGTTTCAGGCAAGGTTCATGCAATTGAACATAAAAGCCCGGAGTTTATGATGAACATGAGGACGAAGGAGAAAGAAGAAATGATGCGGCAGAAATATGTGGTATGTAACAGTTTTCACAGTAAAAATAAACACCGTCACAGTTACCAGTGTTTTTCCTCAAATGTGACCTGATCTGGCAAAATGAGTCACAGTGAGAAAAAATGATATCTTGGTCAAAGTTGTATCTAAAGCGGTTGTCAAGTTACAGTTGTTTGAATTATGGAAGCACAGCACCATTTTCCAACTGAAAAACCGAGAAAATCGCATTTAAAGTTTTTGCCGTTTTTTTGTTGATCTCTTTGACAATCCATAGCATTCAAAGAGATGCACCCAGTATTCAACAACAACATTTTACTACAGACATTTAGATACTTAAAATACAGAAAATCAGACTGAAGACACTTCACTAGAGCCAAAGAACTCATTGACCAACTTGATTCAGTCTTGCTGGCAGCAGCAGAGCGCAGATTGGAGACTTCCACTGAGTTTAAGCTTTAGCTATTTTACATTATTTTGACAATAACATTATACCAAACAGTAATCACACAACACGACATACTTCACTCTAAACAACTTCGATGGTGTTGACCCAAAATACATTCTGAAAAAAAAATGCTAGCATTAGGCTACACAGAGCACTGCTAATCTGTCGAGGGGTAGGTGGACACAAGGCTGTGAACGGGGCTTCCTATTGGCAACTGAAAAGGTTTTGTGTACATGATTTAAGCATTTTGATAGGTTTAAAGAGATCAGGGATTGACGTTTTAGCACCATACTTGGACAGCTGAGATTGTGGCGTTTCAGAGGAGAGGTGAAAACAGCACTTATGTTGGACATTCTTTTGTAAGATTTGAGAGCTACAACTCAGACTAAATAGCCATATAAGTACATTTTTGCAATTATTTCTATGATGAAACTGAGAGATTCATTTTTCCTTTTCTTTCATATAAGACCAAAACCGAAAAATCAATATTTTTGATGTTTTACAACATAATCAGCCCGTATCTCAATAAATAGAACGCCGACTTCCGACTCATTACGGCAGATTGGGTCACATATAATCTCCTTAACCCTTACAGCTCCTTGGCCACACGGATAATTGTCTGTCTGAGAATTCGCTGTTAAAGTCTGCATAAGATGAATTCCAATTCCTAAAATACATTAATTTAGCTAGTTTAATAGCTGTCTAGCTAAGGTAGCTTGCTCTAGGTGAGCAAGCTACAAAAGTACAATTTATGATTGATCTTATCTTCATGGCACATTCATTCAACATTGATTCAGAACAATGAGGGCTATGGTAATTGTAGGCCTAATAGAATGTAATAGCACAGCTACACTTGAGCATTTATATCTTAGATGACAAGGTAAGTTCATATGTCTGCCAGATTGGTACAGAACATGGTAACAGTGCTAACAATGTTTAATCAAACTGGTGACTGGATCAGGTAATGGTATAGAATAGCTACTCTGTGTGGTATTTTTTTTACATTTATGGCATTTAGCAGATGCTGTTATCCAAAGCGACTTCCATTCCCTAACACAGGGAACAGTCTCTTTGGAGCAATATGGGGTTAAGGGTCTTGCTCAGGAACCCAGTGGTTGTTTGCTGGAGCCAGGATTCAAACCCATGACCTCTTCGTCCAGAGGCAAGTATCCTACCCACTAGACCACCACCACCCTTTTTAACTTGTCCAATCAGATTTAGGCCCTCTATAGACTTACACCTGGCCATTTCTTCAGGCAGAAGTGTATTTAAATAGGCTTGTTTTGATGTTTTACATTAAAGCTGTTTCATGTCACGGTATCCCGCAATTTCCCATTCACTCCCATTCAATTTCACAGAATGTTTTCCCACCGCGGGTGATGTGGCTTTCCCTGTGATGAAGCATTGCGCTCTGTCTTCAATGCTGAACATTGTCATATCATAACTGTGTGTTATATGAATGCAGAGGTTGCTGTCAAAAGTACAAAGTTTGGTATTTTGGCACAGATTTCATGACTGCATATTGGAACTTGATAAACATCAATTGTCTCACCCCTTAAACATCAAGGAACACCCCTTATCTGCACCACTCAGATACTCCTTTAATACTGCAAATTGATTTTCAATCTGAATCTGAAAGTTCTGCCGCTACAACTTTAAAACCACTGGGAATCACTCAGTATAATCCCAAACGGAAACCTGACACTGCACTCCAGACAAACTTGTCCATTGCCGAGGGCCACCCAAGACAAACCCCCCCACACACACTCACACACACACACACAGTCTGAGTATCACTATAAACCCTCCTGATCTGCCTTCTCCAGTGTCAACATGGTATTGCTTAATGTCCCTTCTCATTTAGATGGTTCTCACACTGCTGTCTGTCCACTTCACGTCTTCATGATAATTGAATATAGTCACATGCAAAATTGTGAATAGCGCATTCATTGTTTTATTGACTTTTCTGGGTGAAAATGAGTGCAGTCCTTAGAGCAATCCTAAATATCTGTTTAGCAATTGTTAATGCAAACGCTGTTTGCCGATTTGAACATTTTCAGACATAAAAAAATGTATATACTGTAATATTTGCACAGATCACATTGTACTTTATATATTTTATTGCCAAACATTCAGCAAATAAACAGAAACTGGGCATTAAAATGAGCAAGAGTCTCTTTACTTATTTTTACTTTGACCAGAAAATATTATTTGACTGGAGTGCTGAGTAGAGTAACTTTCCGATGCCCTTAAACTATCTGATGTAGTGCAGATGTCAAGCATCATTACCATGCACTTGCAACAAACAGACAATGCTAACCTTTATGCCGAGATAAAACAAGCTGGCCTATGCATTTTCGTTCCCCAGAGAGACTGTGCTGTAGTTAATACACAGCGTGTACTGAACTGCATAATGCAGATCTCGATGCTGATGAGTCCAAAGGTTTGGTTGGAAGGTTTGTGTGTTTTTACAATTCATTTGCATTTGTAATTTGCAGAGTCTGGGTAGTGGCTTTGGAGCGGAACAACCACACAGGCAGAGAAAGAAAGGGACTGGGATGAGTTTTAATGTGTATGACGCGTTCAATATAGGCTTCTAAATGCTTAAGACACAATCTTGTTATGGGTCTATCATTCAATAAAACTTGGGTGGCTGTTATTTCATTTTGCTCCATTATTATAGCCAAGCTAATTAGTTAGCTTATCCAGTTCCACACAGTGACAACAGCATAGTTCATCTAATAAGGATTCCCAGAATGTGCGATAATCTACTCATGATGTTTCTACACACCAGCTAATATTTACCTGTTTTTTGTCTCTATTAGATTCCAGCATCAATTGCCATAGAAATTCAGAAACGACTCTGTCAAAAACTGATGCTGGCCTGATGAACTGCCCATATGTAAAACTGTATTTTGGACAGTGTGGAAAAAGTGGAGCAATTTAACCTTTTGGCTATTTTAGTCAGCAATCTGTGGTTGCATCTGATAAAATGGCCAATGACTGCAAATGCCTTCCTTTAGAATACTGCTATGTTTTGCAAACACAAAACACAAAGACCAAAAATGGCCTTGCAGCTTCTTACCTGTCAGCAATAATTAAATCACAGGTCACAGCTCACCCTCACAGAGCACAGCCCAACTTGACCTATTTCATTTCTAAAGCCAATAATATGTATCAAGATTCTTCTTAGATTTGGAACTTAAATGGTGGAACACTTTTTTCTTTGTAGACTAGAATGCACTCATGTACGTTGCTCTAGATAAGATTGTGTGTCAAATGCCATAAATGTCAATGTAAATATCAAGAATTCGAAGATGATGCTGACCGTCCCTCACGTCACAGCCTTTAGATGAATATTCACTTTCAAATGATTGTAGGACTGTTGCAACAATTTTAAAAAATGATAGTCTTCATTTCAAATGAAAAATGTATCTTAGGTAATTTATTATGTTATGTTAATTATACTGTATATGTAATGCTATTTTGCTTTCTTTTCAGCAAGCTTCACTGCCACAACACACAAGTACATTTTTGCTATCCAAGCTGCAAATATTGTAAATATGGTTTTAAGAACCTTAATTAAGTTTTACGAGGGAAAGGGGCATATTTCTACCTTCTCAGAACCAAAGTTTGTTGAACAGAAAAACAGAGACAGGATAGGTTGTATGGGATACATGTAATAATAACCACTATTGGGTCTTAGAAACGCTAAAAAAAAAGATCTGAAGACTCAGTTTTCTAAAATTGAGTTTGACCATACTGGTATACAGACAACTAACATTTTATGCAAGAGCAGTTGTATGTACTGTGTTGTATGTGGGTGGGCAAGCTTCTGTGCATGAGTGTTTAAACTTTTGACTGTGCCTACTATATTTGTTATACCAGGAGATAATTATAAAGACTGAATCTAAGCAACATATTTATGAGCGTTTGGACATCAGACCTTCCCTTTCAAAACTAGGTGTACTTATCTACGATATATGAAGTTAATATGTGATTCTAAAGCCTAAATGAAATGCATTCTAGCTGATGAGGTGTGCTGCATGTGCTGATATTCTCTAACTTTTAGTAAGAAACAGGAGATCCAAGGAAGATTTAAGGGATGCGGAGAGTGACAAAAGGAAAGAACTAGCTGAGAGAGATATTCACCACAGCAGGTGATGGCGGCTCAAGAGATCTTTCTTCTGTAGGAGGGCACAGACTTGGCGGAGCCTGCTCGACAAAGCTTTGTAAATAACGTGAAGGTCACAGTGTAACTGAGAGATAGAAATCGTAGAAGCAGGCAATCCAAAAATCAGCTAGAGCCAAAGATTTTTTCCCCATTTTACGAAACTCATGGATCACAGGTTCACAGATGGCCTATATCTTGATGTTTGTCGAAAACAGAGAAAGGTACACTTGGGTATCAAAGTGAAGGTCAGTCCTGCGTTGTGAGAAAGCCGAGATTACCTTCTTGGCATGAAAGACAAAAACCCTGTTATTACTTATGTTTCATCTAGATAATCTCCATTATCTGATTTCTGAATTAGAATCAAAACATATTGATTTTCTGCTCCTAAGATACAATTCTACTTTCTTAACCCTTAGGACATGAGCGGCAGGACAAAGTGCAACAAATGGTAAATTGTCATCATACAGCAAAACAACTCGCCAGTTTATGTTGGTGCTAGGTGTGTCTGCCGTCATGCTGGGCTTTGTTTGGTGTTCCTATCTCACGAAGAACCAAAGTTACTGTTATTACTGTAAACATGTAATAATAATAACCACTACGGGAGCTTTAACACATGTACAGTAAATTAATGCAAAGAACAAAAATGAACACATTTCTTAAAATTTAAATCTTAGAAACAAATGTAAAAAGATCTTTGGACATGGCAGAGTTTTCAGGATAATCTTCCCCCACAAGTGGGTGGGGAAACCCGCAGTGGGAGGGGGTCCAGAGAGCGGCCAGACGGTGGTACACCACGGGAAAGCGAGCGTGTAGGAGAACAAAGACCGCTTCTAGACTGTGTTACACCAATTATATTTACAGAAATCAGAGGGAAATCGAGGGGTGAGCAAAATGTAAGCATTTTATTGTAGCATACAACAAGTGTAGATAACACTTGATCAATTCTATTACACCATGACTTAAACACAACTTGCAAAAATGCAAAGAAATTTCTTTCCTCTATATGTGGCCTGTAAAATATTCTTAATATAGCAGTCACTGCATTGCCAGATTTCAATGATTAGAAGCTGTACGTTATAGTCCTACGCCAGCCTGAGGTCACAATATGACCAATATTAATTTCCGTACTGCTCCATCAGGTACCGAGCAATAATGTGGGGATGAACAACAATCCACAGTTCCTCTGGTTCCTCAGGATTTTCTTGCTTCTTTTGGATATCACTTTTCAGACACTGGCTGGTCGGAATCTAGCACTGAATTACAATTCTTCCCACAATCACGGCGATGATGAAAGAGAAGTGGACCCAAAAGAGAACTGGCAGGCCCTGGCCCGTCCGTGAGGTCTGCCCTCTAGGCACCGTTCCCGCTGGCACATCATGCATGCTGGAGGATGTGGGAGGAAAGAGAGGGGGTGGAGTGCCAGAGAAGAACAAGGAGGAACTGCTAACACAGAGGCTTTTTCTTCAGCCATGGAGTGGGATGGCATTTCCACTGAACCATTTCACCAAAGATCACAGACTACCAACACCTGGAGATATTAGGCAATTTTGCTCCCCAAACACTGGACTCTCATGTCTGATAAAGCCATCTTATGCTCTCAAACACACCCCACTTTTTTCTGTAGAGCTCCAAATTTAATTATAAACGCCAGGTCAGTGCAAGAAATTGCAGAGAAATTAACAATGAGCACCTAATTGCCTCATCTCCAAGACTAAGTCAAATCTTGATAAATCTCCTCTTCCACTGGAAAGCGCAGCCTCCGTTCATGCCACCCCAGGCAACCTTTAATACTATAATTAATATTTGAATCCTGGCACAATCAAAAGGTTCAAGCAGACACTCTGGTGATTTTAATCTGCTCGCCTGGGCTCATGGCATAATACCATTAAGACTGAAACGATAGCGTGTCTTTCTCAGAAATGAGATAAACACGGCAGACAAACGTGCCGTAGCCAGTGCAGGGCTGTTAATCGTGGCGGGGCAGAATCGGCACCACACCCCACACTCCCGTATTGGTGGGGAATAAGCAGCAGTGTCCTAGCACAGAGTAATTAGGTTTGAGCCAGGAGTCAATGTTACATCTATGAGCCTCCACAGCTCAACAGACACAAAGCACTTTCCTAACCCCAACTCCCCATCTCATCTCAGCGTTGAGTCTGTGTCTCAGGCACTCGGCAAAAAGTGTGGCAGCCCTTCATGGCCTGCTCCTCTCAGGTATGGATAACATCTGTGCTCGCTGTCTCGGCCCAGACAGATGGCAAACAGTGGCAGAATTAGAGGAGGAGGGAATACTACCATGGGGTTTGGCTCACATACTGTAGCTGTCTGTCTTCCCAAGCAGTGCATCTCACCCTGATGGGTAGGAGAAAGACTTTCAAACCCATCAGCTGTGCTTTTCATGTCATTATCTGACAGCAGGAGGCAGTGATGACTTGATTTCACCACCAACAGCCCGAGCACAAAGACGCGTTTAAGGATGCACAGCAAATGCAAAAGGTACATATACTCATTACCGGCTCAAAGACTGAACTCTAAATCACAGTGCCTTGCACGCATGTCTGATGTATATTGTGACAGTCCAATGCTGTTTACTACCCATGCTCCATTCACAAACGTGTTCTTTCATAGCAACTGAAGATCCATTCAACTAAAACAGTGCGCAGAATTCTTGAATCGCTCATGGAATCTACCATCGTGCAATGTTGCTATTTCAGGCTGCAGAAGTTCTTAATTGGCCAGGAGCTGTAGGCAAACCTTTATTATACACTGCCAGAACTAGAATAACTCAGGCAGCACAGTAGTCCATGTTCTTGATAGTAAGCCTCAGGTTATAACCACAGGACTTCAACAGGGTAATGACAATCATATTTGACACTATGCTAAGCTAACATTAGTTCATAAAAATAAATAAATTCATTCATTCATTATTGTGTACCCTAATAATGCAACATTTGACACTCAAAGTTTACAATCTAAAAACATGTCTTAAAACAAAAAAACTGGATTTTTTTTGAATAACTTTTCCCACAACAGTTTCTGCAAAAGAACAGCATTTGTAGGCAAATCGACTGTAACCGAATTGTATTAAATTGTAATGCTATTGAGGATGCAGTGGTATATGGTTAATTGTTTGATATGCACATTATCGTTCAATGCACAAGAACCACAGTATTACGACATGCCTTCAATTTTCCTGCCATTTCCAAAACTTGCTTATTGCGCTGCAAACTACAGGCACGTTGTACATTCAGATCTGGAGAACATCTCCGGAGCTATCAGCATTTCCCCGGAGCCTATCAGTGCTCTGTATGCAAATCTGAGCTGGAGAAGATAGTGGAAGCGGGAAACAAATATTCTTTCAGCTTAGACATGACGATGGCGAGACAGAGAGAAGCAAATTTGAAGAGGCACCTCCATCTTTTAGATCCGCTGTGTGGGAACATTTGGTTTCAGCAGTCAATACGACGAGGAAGGTAAAAAAAAAACCATAAACAAACAAAGTACAGTCTGGAAGCATTCAGCAATGTCAACTACTTAAGTGAAACGATGGCATTTTTATATTGCCATTGCCCGGATGTGCCGCTTGCAGGTGCAGCTGGAGCAAAGAAAGTCCACTTGTTAGCGAAGGCACAACTGCAGCTTTTCAACAACATGTCATAAACTCAGAAAAATGCATAAAGAAATAATGAAAGCGGTGATTGTAGTCATAGCCAAAGATTTGCAGCCCTATTTATTGGGATTTTGTCATCTAAAATAAAAAAATAATACAAAATATATTATAACCAATATATTTTCAATATATTATAAATATACAAAAAATTGCCGCTTTGGTATATTGTAGTATATTTTTAAAAATATATTTATATATTGAAAATATATTTTTTACTTCAACAACATAAATTCCAATATACTGCAATATATTTCATTTCCGTATGGGAAACAATTCCCAAACTCTGAAACAGTTTCACATTGGAAACGGATTGACACTGGCTAGTGTGTATTTGAAACAGAGACAGCAAAGCACCTACAGGCTGTCATAGCTAAGAAGAACTCAATTGTTTTGCTTCTTTCTCACCTTGTTTACGTACAGTACAGACAGAAACCAGGTCTAGACATTTTCTGGACGGAAAGTTTGTTCTATATGCAAATTAAACTGTCCACATGTCTGTGAAGGCTTCGAGCGGGTTCTCTGATCTCTGAGTCGAAAGATGCTGGTGGATTTAGGTGTTAGCACCCCCTGCAATCTTAGGATAAGTAGCTCACGTAATGGATGAATGAATGACATTGATAGATGCTTCAAAGGTGATGAGTTTAAAAGCAAAAGTACAAAAATCATAAAGTTACTTTGGCCAAACCTTGGGCCCACTGCCCCAACACTGTTAAGGACACTTCAGTTTAAATCTTCATTGAGGAGCATACAGCCACTCTTAGTGGTCATTTTCTGAAGGCTACAGCAACATACAAAATCCTAAACCCCCCGAAGGGCTTTGCTTTGCCATGTGAAACAATTCCAGGCCTCCTTTAAAGAAGTATATTAAATGAAGTGAAAGTTGCTTCAAGAATGTTCGTTTCCACTTCTATAACAAGGTCCTAATTCTCCACTGAGCCTTTCCAAGCACAAAGCTCACCCCTAAGTCAACTCTGCACAAAACATGCTCCCCATAAATCATAATTACTTTTGACAAATGCCTTTGACTAGTTGCCTAGTCCCTCGCAACTACACTGCAGTCTGTAATTGTGCTGCCATCGCCAGATCATCCCTCCCTCTCTGGCTGCTTGCATTGTGTGGGTGCTGTGTCTTCAGTCATTGTCTAAATGACAGGTTCATAATTAAGATAGTTTTGTGGCAGAAATGTCACTCTGAACCCCAACCTTCAAAAAACATTTGGTCTGTAAATCGGAATTACATCTGCAAATGAATGTTTTGTGTGTCTTGATGACTGTTTTTCTCAATCGTACATCCACTGTGTGAGCGTTTGATATGATCACGTCTTCCATTTCAGTTAGAAATAACTCAGAGACCTCAGGTTTAACAACGAAAATGTTTAAATGCTGTAAATGTCAAGATGAAGACTTGTGTTACACACGCCCTCCGCCAGCATGGTGTCTGAAGATGTAGACTGGAATCTGAATGCATGAGGAACTGACACCGAAAGAGTTTTGAGATTTGCTCATTGCAGATAAACCACCCTGAAATCATCCCATTAAGAAAGGTACTGTTATAATAGTATTGCCAGGAAAGGAGACAGAAGGTAGTTTGAGTGCTTGTGTCGGGATTACTTCATAACACCCAGATATTGAACTGTCCTGCAAGGCTAGCAACCATCCCGTGTAAAAACAGCTCAGAGTTTGCAGCTTTGTGCACGAAGATATGCTGCACATTTAATAATCGCTGTTCATCACTTTTCTGAGTGCCTGTAGCCAACCAAAAAAACAACAGTAATAAAGGTATGATCTTATTCGAAACTATTATTGATAAATCACAAAGGTTCTCATTTTACTCACCACTCCTTTTATCTACTCTTTAAGTGTGGACTTTTGAGGACATTGCAGCTGTGCAGTTATTAAAACTCAAACTGGAACCAATAAGAGAACGGTTTTATCCACTGCTATATGACCGATATGATGGAAAGGTCAAATTTCAGTTGGGACTTTTGCATTTGTTTATTCATTTTCCTAACATGAGTCATTGAGCTGCATCATGCTTAAATGATCTTACTTGTACTGTGCCATTGAAGATAAGCAAATGTATAAAAACGAATTATTAAAACAAATGCCATCTTATCAGGTACAGCATTGTGCCAGCAGATCACACGCACACTGTTAAAGTGAGAGCCCTCAAAGCCTCTTGTTCTCTATGCATTGATGGCATCACTTATGTATAGTCTTGAAAGAGGACCATGAAGGCTTAGGGTGCCATTTGGAAAAGGGCTACAGCTAAGAGGTATAAATACAGTGGCAAAACAGAACTGGTAGTTTCACACAAATGAAAATCGCAATTAGAGGGAGGGTCCAGGGCAGACCTACAGTTATTGAGGACCACTCTTGAATTTACTGGTCTGAAAAGAGTCCCCCAGGAGGAGATACCCATGACAATAGGCACTGTGTCATTATATCACAAAAAATATCTTTTGCCTGCATTGCCACCTGAAATTTCACTTAAAACCAATAGCTAAGATGAAATAACAGCTGGAATAAATTAAAGTAACAGATTCTTGAACAACAACGAGACTTTACAAATTGTTTATCTGACGTATAAACGTCAGAGCCTTCAAAAGTGAATAATGAATATGAGAATCCTAAGTGACACGAGCAAGAGGCAGATGCAAATGACTTTGATTTAGATTGCGGACCGTAAAGTGGTTTGATGCTGTTAGAAGCTATTCTGACAACCTAGGTAAATACGTTTTAATTGGATCCAAACGGTAACAGTTCCTCAGCCCTCCAAAAGAATTAGTTTGTAGTTACATCATCAAAGACTTTTATTTAGTTTTATAGTGAACCTTTCATTAAAGAAAAGAAGAGAAAATCAGTATTGTTTCAGTACATCAAAGGGCAAACACTGCAACTTAAAGACACTGCTTTGAAAGACTTGACAGCAGAGTTGCATATCAAAACAACGCCCTATTGATAAGACATGTCAGTGCAGGAGCTACGGCAGACTGTGCACTTCAATATGTCCTCAAAGGTCAAGCATTTCCACCTTTGGTATTAGATAAGAACTGTGTTGTTTAGCGTCTCCAAGAATATCGTTTATGTTTACCATATCTGCGATTAGACATAAACTGTTAAGAGAAATTTCCATGACAGGCATTTTAACTGGTTTAGATTTAGAACCAAACTGTCCCAGATCAATAGAAGGCAGAAAGGATGCTATTTTAGGATGCTCAAATGAAGTCAAGGAGTTGCAATCATGGGATATGAAGGGGTGAGTGTAGGCAGCCGTCTCAGAGGTAGGTCTCAATTTTTTTCTTCCAAAAACTGATTAAAGAGAGAGATCACAGCAGGAGCACAGAGAAAGGGAGCTAGATCAAAGAGCTTCAATGGCCAGACCCAGGTACCAAGCAATAGCTCACCCTCTCTCTCTCTCTCTCTCTCTCTCTCTCTCTCTTTCCTTCCTCCTCTCGCTGTAAGATGTAAAGTTTTGAGCCAGTCAAATCAATTCCAGCCTCATTCCTGGCTTAATGAGTTGAAAGAAATTGCTCTAAAAGTTCATCTCCTCTTTTATAAAGCGTATGACTGGGGGCTAAGTAGCCTTCCATTCCTCCTTGCTGCTTCTGGATCTGCATTACCCCCAGGGCAAAGTGAAGCGGTGCGGCACAGGATCAGAGACAGCAGGTTTGGCCGGGGTCATTGTCCCAGCAGTGGCTAGTGCTCTGACACGCGCCTGCCGCAAGGACATCAAAGCACCGAAGTGCTTAAACACGGAGAGCGTTTAGGGAAAAAAAAGACGGATTCCAGCAAATCAGTGGATGCTATCACACATTTCCCCAAGCTTTTGATTCGACAGCCATATGTGACAGGCAGGGATGTAAAACCGCAGATAAAAAATTGGTAGGGAGATTTTCACGCCTCTTTGATTACATCTGCCTTAATTTTCTGCAGGCCTACCATATTTTCCGCTGCCACCATCCTTCTCCTCTGACCCTGAAATCACCCTGAGAGTGACCTTATATGAATATGGGCCCAGCCCATCAATTTAACAGTGCTGGCTGATGTAGCACGTAACATTAGAACATGGTTTTTTAAACCCAGACAAAAGACCTGGATGATGGTGACGAGCAGGGTGATTACAGTAATGTAGTGCAATGGTCTGTGAAGTCCATGATTCTCCTTATATTCATAACATTTTGACTGACAGCTCCCTGTGTAATGGTTTGAGTTGTACAGGGAGATGAATTCTACGACTCATTTATAACAGAGGGCAATGAGCCAGAAGGCCATGGTAAGTGGGTTCACGCAATGAGGGTGAAATCAAGCAAAACACGGGTGCAGCAAGGTCAGTGGGATTGCCATCAAGCACAATTTTCAATAGACCTTTTTTTGTCAACAGCATTACAACGAGCGCAAGGCTGAAATAATACACATTGAAGTCATAATAGCTGTACACTTTTGAAACTTTTTTTCCTGTTCCAGTCACTAATCATAACTACTTTGACATACCAAATATGAGGATGGTGTGAAAATATGAATGGAGGACTGGATCTGATAATAATAAACTAAGTAAGGTAATACTCAACAAATAAACACTCAGTAAATGTTATTAAATGTAAACAGAAATGAAAGAAATACCTAATATTGAGTAGTTTAAGAAAAAGTATTTCTTTACTTGCAGTATATATTTCCTGTCAGGGCTGAGGGGGCTAGCCCTCCTCAGTCCTGAGTTACCTCGGGGCATGGACCAGACGTCAGACCAGAACTCCATGCTGATACTTTTA
>JBBPDB010000001.1:40635319-40652957 GCA_037974465.1 Brachypetersius altus | reverse complement strand
CCAACACCTAACCCAACAATACATAAGCCCTAGAGAGAAACAATGTAAGTCAAAGAATTTTTTTTTTTTTTTTTTTTTTTTTAATAAGAAATAAGTAAGCATTAGGAAAGATATAGTTAGTCGCCAAAGTGCTCCTGAAAGTCGCTTTGGATAAAAGCGTCTGATAAATGCCATAAATGTAAATGTACTGAAAATCTGATTATTTTACCGGAGCGATTAGATAGCTATTCAGTGATCGGACAGCCTTGATAAAAGAAATGAAATAATGCGCAATGCTTACTATGGATAAGCAATGGTCAGATCGCTGATTTGATTTATAGTGAGCCGGTTATCTTTGGCTACCTGTTTTCTTGTCTTCTTTTCAGTATAAAACTACGGACAGCCTATGTGATTTTTCGGTGTGTCTCCAATAAAGCACTTTGAGACAGAAATAGAATCTCAAGTGCATCTATCCAGAGTGTGCCCACATTCTGATAGCAGATCAAACAGGGTCTGGAGAGCAAACACAATCTAAATGCAATTCAGTTGAAAGATTGGCAGAATGAAACTGAACATGCATGGCATAATATAGATGCAAGTATGTTTTGGAGATTGAAAAAAGCAGCAGAACACTTGTGACTTTCAGCAAGTTTCTGTCTGTTAGAGTCACGATCAGACGGACCTGTTCAAGGCCACTCTTCTACACCATTCGAGTGATTTAAAAACTTGTAATAAGGGAATATGTTTATATTTTTCTCACTCTTACCCCAAAGTTGCGTGGAGTGACATTTCGTTTGGCTCAACAGATTATTAAAGGACCAAAATAAGACAGAACATTTGGTGTCTGAAGTTCGCTTCTTTAGTTTTGCAATGGAGATGTGACACTAATGCGGCTAACAAGTAATGGAAGCTCACACCTTGATTAGCAAAGTGCATGGCAACATCATCCCACCATTTCAGGTAACATCAAATAGGCCTGTTTACCTGTTATCTGAGACTTTATGACATAAATACCTGACTGAACTGTAGCCACCGTATCTTGTTGAACTGTATGATTGGACAAGTCAACACACTTAGAGGAGAACACTAACTTCCAATTCTGCTAAGGCTGTAGGAATCCGTCTTGCAATGATAGGGCCAGTGATTTGATGGTTGCAGAATTGGTGAGATAAAAACTTCAATTACTTGCTATCTATGATAGTCCTTAAATGCAAAGCAAAAGAAGAAAACTAGAAGAGCCACTAAAAATGATCACATAGTTCCATCTACAGATAATAGTTTTGCAGCTGAGCTGAGACTGTTTGCTCCGCCTTGTTTATTTGTTTGTGTATGTAGAAACATCCTGTGTGTCTCCAATAATGATTTATATTTATTGAAGCTGTGCATTATTCATGTATGCTTCGATTGCACTGATTCATGAGGGTGCTTGAATAAGCACGCATTATTCTTGAGTCATGAGAAAAACGAATCAGATATCTGGAACTGTTAGAGAAACAGGCAGACGCACGCTATGATTATTAACCTACATCAGTGAAGCACGGAGCTCATTCTGGGCTCCCAAGCATGTCGTAGCGGTACCGTAAGCTTCTTCACAGAGACTAGCGCTCTCGTTTAGTCAGATGCAGAATACCGCCAAATGCGAGGGTGCACATACAGGCACAAAGCTTCACAAAAAAGGAAAGCTTACTTATTATGAGAGAAGAATGGTTTTGTGTGCTAACCAACAGCAAACTGTGCAGAGTGAACTCACAGGCTTTTGATTTGAGTCTATAGCAGATTAATTTTGTCTGAAATGCATACACTCACTATGGTATGTCTCTTTTTTTTGAGACTAAAGAAAGATTTTAAGGAGATCTGACATTTCGCAGTAAACTGAGTCATGCATACACACATTAATTAAATAAAATAATGGGATAAAAGTAAAATCAGAGAAACCAAATCAGCAGACATTCTCCCGCTGACATTCTCCCTGACATTTTAATGAGGCCATTTGCATAAATAAAGCCATACCTGTAGAGAGATAAGCAAAATCCCTTTGGGCCATGGAGTCATAAAGCACAGGTTCATCATCCGGTGTCAGCTGAATAAGCACAACTCTAATTGAAACTGGTCAAATTGTATGTAGTAAGCACATACAGTATTTATCAAGGGGGCTTAATGAGATCGGTGTGTTTGGGTCAAAAAATAGGCAGTGGGGTTTTTTTTTCCAGCTCAGACACACTTACTATGGAATCTACTGGACTATCGAGTCATCAGTTAAATGCAGGTTGGAGAAACTAGTCCCTCATGTCCAATAAAAAAGCACAACATCACTATGGATTCCATCTCATGGCATTAAAGTGTGATTAATAGCTCTGATAAATCCAGGGTTACCAGTGCATCCCCACCAGAGCTGCACTCCCATCTGATGACATTCTAATTAAATGCCAAGCAGGAAATGGAGACAACAAGAGATAATCAAGATGAAACCAATTTGCTAACGTCAGTGGCAGTTCCATGTTTTGGGGATAATGAAAGAAGCGTCACAGAGTTCGCGAGAGACACAACCTAGAGTGCTTAATCCTCCTTTGTTAGTTTCGGCTGTTTTTGAGTCGCCAATTAGAAGCACTAAGCGTAGAGCAATTACCGAGCCATCACTCATATCTGCAGAGAAATCACAAAGGTTGAGGCCAACAGAGTGATTAGCAGAGTGTGCTGATTGGCTGGCCGACTCCTAGGTCCCTAGATAAACTGGCATGCTGGAATGAATGAAACAGCGACGGAGAGTCGTTTGGAATTTTTGGCATGGCCGCAGAGACGCGAGCTCCTGAGTCGTGCCTTCCAAATTCCTTCTGACAGGGATTTTTATTTCTACTCCTCTGCATGGCTGGCATATCTATGCAGCTGTGCCTGTGCTCGCACTCTCATGCTTCAGCGACACGGGTAATGGGAGCTTTAGCACTCAGACTAGAGCGGAGATGCAAGAAGAGGTTGACCATGCTAATGCGATACTGTCTGACCGCCTGCCTTCAGCTTACTACTGCAAGCCAATGCCTCTGATCAGATCAGAAATATGCCATGCCTGTGATCAGAATGCATGTGCACATGAGTGAAAGGAGTGACTGTTGGCATTGGATACTGAAGACTAACAATCTGCTGTGGGTCCCGCAATGATTTTGCTGTTTTTGTTTGGATAGACTTAATGTTCTTTTCCGAACTGCCTTGTGGTGAGGTGCTTTTATACACATTTCCAGGAGTCACATGGGCTTACTTCCTGAGGCCTTTAAAGCACTCATCTCTAGTCGCAAATGTATTTTTATTTATTTATTTTATTTTTGCCTGAACTATATAGCCTGCGAGAGGCACTCTTCCATTTAGAGACCATACAGTGATTACAGCTGCATCAACATGCTTAGAACACCCAGAATCATGCCACAGTCATGGTCAAGCAGTCGCTGACGGAGAGAAAGGCAGGCTGAAGAGTGAGACGATGGAGATGGAGAGTCACAGTAAGTGAATGAAAGAGATGGAGAGAGAGAAAAGAAAGAAGGCTAGGGGTTTTAGCACAGGCCCAGCTCCAGTAATCCCTGGCGGTCAGTACTCACTCAGCTTCAACTTCTCACCTCAAATGAGATCTCCAGGGAAGAGGAGAGTTCGGATCAGAAAAGCCCCCCGCTGCCTTGAGGGACTCGTTTCCACCATCCCTCGCCTCATCTTACCACAACTTTCTGGGCACAGTGTGTGTGTGTGCGAGTCTGTGTGTGTGTGTGTGCTCTTGCGGGAGAGAGCCGGCCAAGAGGATGGAACAAGTCGGGCTATGTGTATGAAACACAAAGTGGAAAATGTAAAATAAAGCAAGCAATCCATCTGTCATTTGCCTAGGTAAAGATGGCAGTGAGATGATTGCATGGTGGAGTGAGTAAGAAGGAAGGCGAACTAATCTGGATTCATCTATTAAATCTGACGTGTCTCTTAACAAGAGTTGACAAGCTTGGGGAGGAAAGATAACCTTGCCCCACTAGTGAAGGAGAAAATGTGGGGGTGGTGAGGGTGAGGGGGGGGTTGCAGCATGCAGTTTGGGCGTTTTCCCGAATACGGACTCTTGAAACAAGCCAGAGAGACCGGGACGTTTATGTGTGAGCGTGGAATTTGGTCAGCATAGCATGTGCAAGCATGTCTATACTGTATGCTCAGCTGATGCCCAGAGGCCCTTTGGTGTAGAGTGAGAAAGGAGAACACAAATGAGACATTTGAGCAGAACCACTGCAGCATCTTGTTAACTAGTGTGTTCTCTGCAGTAGCACCTTCCTGGCCTACTTAAACTCATCCAGCTGATCCCATTCTTCCCACTCCTCTACTATCCTAGCCTCATCTCAGCCCCCCACCTTTCCTCCCTTCACCTGTCTCCTCAGCCGGTAGCCAGGTAGGCTTAAGCATAGATTTGCCTGGCTTACGTTCTCTGGGACGACCACTTGGAGAGGTTCCAAAGTGAATGGCAGCTACCCCGAGTGAAGTGCAGACCACACAGTGTAGTCATTAGTGGGCTGGCTAAAGTACACACCACCCAGCCAGAGAGCAAATACATGTATTGACAAAGGTGAACGGTAGAGACAACTGAATGACTCTGAAGCCGCTGAAGGACGCATCCTTCTGAATTCTAAACCTGATTTGCCTCCATCTGTCGCAAGCCAGAGACAAAGCGATCAAAGGCTTACAGAGTGTTTATCTGCCAAACTTAACAGCATGAACACAATGCCATCACAGAACAAAACTTCATATATAAAATGTTCATTTTATATTTAAAGGAAAAAATAAACAATTATAACTAACAATGGGAGTGAATGCCAAAAAAAAAATGCCAAAACCCCCAAATACAGGGGGTCTTCAGGTTACGCCAGTACAACATTTCGAGTTTATGAAGCTCACTCCCACTCGGCTTACACCATTAGTGTCGTACTTACAGACTACGTGGGTGAATTAGTTTGTCTGAGAGCAGCGGACAAATACGCAGTAATTTGGCAGATGAGTGAGGGAGTGTTCCTTTTTCTGTGGCTTAGTTGGGTTTTTATGATGACCCCTGTAATAGTGGCCAATTTCCATGATTGGAGATGGCCTACAGTAGATTCAAGATACAAGAAATCCAGTTACGAAGTTGTTTCTACAGTGAGGCTGATAGTGTGAAAGGGATTACTGAGGTTATGCAGAGCAAATTTAGAAACAATGAATAAATCAGTAGAGCAGCAGAAATAATAGCTAATATTCTCACTTTAAAATGTTTGATTTAGAGCCCACTCCTTAACATTTAACTTGAATTTCTAATTGGTAAAGAACAACCTTAAATTGCTTAATATTGAAAATCTCCTTTAAAGACCTTCTAATGTCCTGCTTTGTAGGAACTACTTTTGCGCTCTATAGTTTCATGGGTAAATGAAGCTGAGTCTTTCATTATTATTCTGCAGAAGCTTTGCGAGGGCTAACCTGCAAACCTCAGCACTACCAGCTCCTCTTTCTCGGAGCGCTCGGCTGGGTTTGTAAGCCGTGAAACTTTGACAGGACATTTTCATCCGTCTTTTCTCCTCGACGAAGGAATCGTGCTTGTCCTTTCAGCTCAACCCGAAATGCCTCTGCAAAGGGGAGATTGCCATGATTAGCCAGCCCCGGGTGCCTGTATTACCATAAATCAGATACTCTCATGGCCCGGATGAAGATTCTAGCCAGTAGAGTAATGCTGATGCAGATAATATTGTTGAGGATGCTTTTATAACCTCTGCAGTACAATATCTCCATTTGTTTCTGCTCTGTCTGCAGCACTTTCTGCTTCTGGGCTTTTCAGACCAACTTACTGAGTGTGTGTGTGTGTGTGTGTGTGTGTGTGTGTGTGTGTGTGTATGCGTTGGGCAGGGGATAAAACCCTTAAATGTTTAATTATGATGCATTCTTAAGCACTAGTCAGCTCAGCAACCTTTTAAAAGAAACGTTTTTATTGTCTCATTTTAACTTTAATAATAAATATATCTTTAGCATCTGCAACAGATTCTAACACCAACAAAAATGCTGTAATAAAATGCCTTTTTTTTTAACTATCCTCTTGCGTGAGAATTTTATGCTGGTGTCAGAGGCTAAAAAAGATTTACATTCTGCAGCCACTTGAAGCTGAAGAGTTTCGTGTATTATTTCTGGGATTATTCCAGGACAATGGAACATAATCAACGTATGGTATACGGGAGATTTGTATTCCACTTCAGCAGGTTTTGGGGAAAGTATGCAGTTTCCATTTCAGTGCTGTGGTTTCAGGCTCTGCTCTGTTCAGGAGAGTCCAGAGGAGTGAGGGGTAATCACAGATAACTCCACAGCACTTATGGCTGAATGAGCATCAGCCGCGCAGGCTGACACGCTCACTTTTCCTGTGAAAGCCCGGCTCGGTGTCAGGCTAAAATGCGATTCTGACTAGCATAGAGCATGACTGAGGATATGCTTTGGAAGTCAAGTCGGAACATTGGTGACATACAAGCGTGGCGTCAGGGTTGATCTGCGGTGACACGGCTTAATATCACTGACAGTGCGGCGTTCGCTTTCGTCGTGTTAGGCCATTTTCGGAACATCTCGCGCCGAGGGCTGCGTTTCATATCCCTCCCGGTTTGCCTCCGCAGGCAATTCCCAACATCAGCCCGTAACAGAATAATGCATCGCCTCCCCACCCGCCGAAAAGTTAAATCAAGGGAAAATTTACTGGCGTGTCACTATTGGTCTTTGGAAAAAGGAACAGAAAGCAGGAACGAAAGGTGAAAAAAGGCAAAACCACACAACAGCCAACCCCCCCAATCATTAAAATACACACACACATACGCATTGTCTGCGGCATCTTGTTATGCAAAGCTGGAAACAACAGTGTGCAAGGCGAGATAGAAGCTACGAGTGAAAGAATGAGCCGAGATGGTTGAGTTGGTGGGTGGTGGTGGTTTTGTTCGGGGGGGCGTGGGGGTGGGGGGGGGGTCTGTGATTTTAATTGGCTTTTTGTTTTCCATCAGTCCCGGCTGAGCTGTTATTTATGAGTTGGATCTTTTGCAGTTGCTGGAAGCTAACAAGGCTGCATGTTGAAAAAAACTGGCCTGTAACGAACCCCTCTATATGGTGGAAGGCCTATTTTACTTCAGGGAGAACTCAGAACTTGTTTGGAATTATCGCTGTGAGCAGTAGCTCGATGCTGACCTTGAGTGTGTACATTTTATGTAACCCTTCGTTACAGGTTGAAAAATGCCATTTAAACTGTTTAGACTGGCACTTGGACCAGTGAGTTGAATATTATTCTCACCCACACATACATAATAATCATGGCCTGATCCCATAACAATGTCTCCCAGTCCTGGTCCTGGAGGCCTCCCTATTCTGTATATTTTAGTCTTCCATGCTCTAATCACACCTTATCCAACCAATTAACAAGCCTATGCTGGATTGAAAGGAGTGTGCAAGAGCAGGAAAAAATGCAGAAATATTCAGGACTGGTGGGGGCCTCCAGGACCAAGACTGGGAAACACTGGTGTAGAAGAAATATGAGCAATTCCTGCGAACGCTAATGCGGACGAAGCATCTTTGGCACATGTGAAGGTTGTTATGATAAACACACGGTTATGAGCTGGTCGTGCGAGACAGATCCGCATGAAAACGTCGAACCAATCCAAGTGCAACAAATTAGATTAACATACGAAGAAGAAGGCTTGAATAGGAAAAAACCTAGACAGCTAGACTGGCATCCAAGCACCCTGATGATACTTTGCTTTACGCACACATTTGAATTACTCTGACTTTTGTTTTAGAGCTGGAACCACTATGCACACGTGTGGTCTGGAATATGACATACGCAAAGGTACACACATACATGTTCACAGGCACCCAGTTAGAAGCTATAATAATTATTCATATGCGACTCCATGCACACTGCATGCCAATTAGCATTTTCAAAGCTATTGAGTTAGAAACAGATAAGTCACGCTGCATATCAAGTGTCTGAACATAGACAGGTTGCTCATCTTTGTTTTATGCATAAAGGGAATGTACTGTTGAACAATTTAGCTTAATAAACAAAGAGTTATGTAACGTGCATGTTTTTTCTGAGGGCAGCTATGCAAATTGTTTTGATTTAAAGGGACAAATAATAATAATAATAATAATAATAATAATAATAATAATAATAATAATAATAATAATATACACATTACTTTTGTTTGTTTTTATTATTATTATTACACCCTTTTCATTAATCTGAGTTACATTCTACAACTTCAATGAAGGCTTAGCTCCTCCCACGCTAAGTGTGTCCAAACAGAGTAGCTATACGTATCTATCTTTGTGGTAATGATGCTATTCAAAGTTCAGTCAAAACATTTATAGCACCTGTATTCATAAACCTTAAGATGAATATAAACCATAAGAAGAATTTCATGATTTAATAAAACATTTCCCATGTACTGCAAATCATGAAAAGATTTTATAATAACAGCATACAGTCTTTATTAAACAACAAATGTCTCATAAACCTATGAAATGATTTATCTGCTGAGTGTCTTCACGATAAAACAATCTTTTCAATTTCTGGAAAAGTACAAAAATATTTAAGAATATCAGGAATCAACTGGAAAAGACTGTGATGTCAGTTTCTTGAATAAAGCCACATACAGTGTCTCGCCTTAATGCTATGCATTACTCGTAACTACCAAATTTTAAAACTGTTCCTTGAACTTTAATCTTGATCAACTGAAGGCTTAAGCAGTGGTTGAACAGTCCGTCATGCATGTTGATGTCCAAAATCCAATCATTTTATATAGCCGCGGTTCCAGAATCAAATTATGCAAATTACAAACCTACGTTCCAATGATGGTTTGATCAGTCCAAAATATTGAACTGCATGTTAATCTCTCCTGGCTGGAACGCAATGTTTTCAAATCAAACCTATCACCTCTCATCTTCCTCAAGCAGAGCGTCCAAGGGCCCAACTGTCCACACGGCTCTGTAAACACTGCTCATTTTGGTAAAATCTCACCCAGGGTCTTGCCATATGCAGTGTTATAGCAAGTAATCTTGTGAATATTTAATGTCACACCCACAGTATCTATGCAAAATTGAATAGTGGTACAGCAACGTAAGAAAAGCAGAGTGCACTTCTTTGTAGAAGAGCCTGAGATGGCCTGTTGACTAGGCTTTAAGGCAAAATGTCTCTTTTTAGCACATAACAAGAGTTAGGTAAAGTCAACACCATGGAAACCAGACGCTCTGATCCGTGCACCTCGATAAAAAATAAGAGTCAACTAGGATTTGCTCCTCAAGCAAGTCAATGGAATAACCTTGAGAAAAACTGAAGGCCTCAACAGCAGATTTCCTCCCATTCTGTGTTTTTTTTTTTTTGTAAGTACAGGTATGTAAAGTGGAGAGATGGCACACTGGCTCTTTTGCCTCCAGCTGCCATCTGGTTCTACCATGAAGCAGATTCTGAATTATGCGCTGCTCCCTCCTCTGGGAGAACCAAATACCCAAGCGATTTCCACAGATTTATTCAATTATTTACGAAAGAAAATAATCATCGATTGTGTGTTTTGTACATTTGTAAGCAATGCTGGCCTATAATGTGGAACTCAGTGATGAAATTACACAGCTGATTAAGCTGATTCTTACATAATCACGCTATCTCCTCATTATATCACCTATGTTATTGGTTTGTGTTATTTACAGTTCTTTGCTATTCAGTTTGGCTTGGTTTGGAAAACGTTATTTGAATCAATGTTTAATAGAAGGCGAGTCAGTCAGACAAGTATGTGCTACTATGTTTCAGACAGATGGGGCAAGAAATTCACTAGAATCTATCAGTGAACTAAAGATCCGCTATAAGAGACGACAAAATGATTTACTAGTCTTATAAGGCAACAAATCTTTGTCAGATGTGCTGCGAGTTTTGCAGTCTGCTACACCGGCAGAATGCATGCTCATGCTGCTGTTGTTTAAATCCCTCTGATGTCAATACAGCCCGTGGGAAAGCAAAGTGTATCATCTCCAACTCCATACCCACCTGTTTGCATTGCCTGTAATGGGTTATCTGGTTGCGACCAAACACTAATACAGTTGGATCAAATATGAAACCACTAGCGAATTGTATTCCCTTATCTATACAGTTTTACTGCAGCCAGTCATCAGTCAAAACCCTCTGGAGTGCATGGTGTAATTTATGGGCCTCCTCCTCTGTGCTTTAGCAGTGGGCACCAGAAGGAAACCAGAAGGCCTTGCAGTATGATTTTCAGCATTTATAATATAGAGAATAATACAAAACTAAACAGGTTGTACCACATAGGTGCGGTGCCTCTAAAGCAGTTTTCAGGAAGAAGTAAAAGCTAAACTGTTTCATACCATCTGTGATAGATAGGTCTGAGCAACACCCAACAAATATGTCAACTAAATCATTTCTTATCTATCTGTTCATCTTTTGATTTGATTCCATGCCTGGACAAGCACACAAGACTAAACCAGTAACGAGTCTTTGGGCAGAACTCCTCACACTATATTCACCTACAGTGTGGACCCCTGTACCCATACCTAGGGCAGTGTTTTTGAGCTGGTCTTCAGGGCAGACCCTGAGACTTCTCCTGTATGCCTATACACTGTTAGTTGGATTGAAGTGAAAACCTTCACCATCTTTGAGTCCTCCTGAGCTCTGGCTCAAACAAAACTGCTCCAAGGTATGTATACAGGCATCCATTCCTCAGCTCTGCATAAGTGACCAGCGTACATAAAAGATTCAACATTTCCAAAATAATAAGCCTTTAAGTTTAAACTACATGCCTCTGTGTGCCTGGAGTACTCTATTTCTTTCTTTTTGGTTTGTTCTGTTTGGTTACAGGACAAAAAAATCAAATTTGTTTTCTATGCGTGTGTGCTGAACCTTGAATGCATGCTCTCTCTCTCTCTCTCTCTCTCTCTCTCTCTCTCTTTCTCTCTCTCTCTCTCTCTCTCTCTATCATACACAGTGGGGAAGTATTAAGTATGGACGGGCTACATCTTTATTTGTCTGTTTCCTTTTGTCTGTCACCGTATTTTCTAAATTCTTTTGCGAAATGTGTCCTAAAACTAAAGGACACAACATGTCAGGAATGCGCAAGGCGGCTTCAGCAAGAGGTTTTATAGATGCTTCCAGAGACATCTTGTCCTTCAGCACAAAAGGTACTTGTGTGCTAATGGAAAAGCAAACAACAGTAAAAAACAGTGATGGAGAGGGCAGTTCAATAAACCTGCAAAAAGCACCCGAAAAACTCTCCCTCCCTCCACACACACAAAATGAGAAAGCATTTCACCACACGCTTACTCTTTACCAAATTACGCAATTTCTTTCAATGAAAGGTACTACGACAGGAATGGTGATGCAGAGATCTTTCAGAAGCAGGTTTGAGCCAGCATTCATCTATGTGACAGGTGTACTGATTTGCTTGAGCTAGTTATCAAGTAGGCGGCGCTGTTGTCCGTGCAAATGAAGTTAATAATGATAAACTGATTCTGTAACTTAATTCAAACGATCTGTTATTATTTGACTTTAATTGATTTAGTTTGTTTTCTGCCATACAATAAAATGTGCTTTTGAATTAATTTTGTGCTTCTAATTAGAACTCACAGGTTTTTTCCTCAAATTTTCTATCATATGTGAACTCACCACAGCACACAGTGTGAACAGCATGAAATTCAACCTCTGCGTTTAACCCATTCACCAAGTAAGGCAGGGGGCAGCCAGGAACACAGTGGGGACAGTACTTTGCTCAGGGTACCTCAGAGGTGCCTAATTGAACCCACAACTTCAAGGTTGCAGTCCTAACCACTAGGCTACCAGCTGCCCCTACATGAAATGGCTATAAAGAATGAGCACACGGTGCCTCACAGCTTGTGGTGTGTTGGGCTGCATAGTTGTAGACTAGTCAGAGGGCCCATACTGACCCCTGCCCGCTACTGAAAGCGACTACTGTGGGCATATGAGCATCAGAATTGAACCTTGGAACAATGTAAGAAGGTGGCCTGGTCTCACAAATCATGATTTGTTTTACATTTTATGGAAGACCAGATGGGGGTACGACACTCACCTGGAATAAGATGTCACCAGGATGCACTTTGGGAAGGCAAGCGAACAGTACGATGTTCTGGAAACCTTGGGTCCTGGGACACGGATATTACTTTGATATGTACAGCTTACCTAAACATAGCTGTTCACATGGCAACAGTATTCCCTAATGGCAGTGACCTCTTTCAGCAGGATAATGCACCGTGCCAAAGTGTTCAAGGTGTTCACGAGTTCAAGGTGTTAACCTCTCCAGATCTTTATCCAAGCAGGTATCTGTGTTATGTGTTGGACAGTCTGATTTAAGGAAGCTTCAAGTCACATCTTACAGGACTTAAAGAATCTGCTGCTAACATCTTGGTACCAGATACCACAGTACACATTCAGAGGAAACTACACAATACTGGGCAGGTGATTTTAAAGTTAAAGCAAATTGGGGTGTGTGTGTGTGTGTGTGTGTGTGTGTGTTTGTGTGTATACACGTGTTTGTGTTATACAGCAAATGGTCTTAAGAGTCGTTCTGCAAGGTTTTGGTCTGTAGGTGTTATCTGGTGACTCATGTAGGTGTCTAAAGGGCTCCTGGAGAAACTCGACACTGCTGCATAAAATCAGGATGAACAGGAAAAAGAGATGCCCACCAATGTATGCTATTTTTGGCCCACAGCTAAACAAAATGCTATAACGTCCTCATCACCTTGGTTCCGTTTTATTTACCATGCAGGGTATGGTTAAGGTGATGTCAGTATTGCTGCCTTGGAAACTGCGAAATGCTCCAAATGACTCTAACGGAAACCTAAGCAGTGTTGTTCTCTGTTGGTGTAGCAGTCAAATAAAGCAGCGTACGGCCAAAATTAATAAACTGCTTCAATGACTGCATGTCAGATTAGTCTAATAAGAACGTTTCACTGTTAATTAGCATAAAATGTGTACGTTATTAACTTTTCAGAGAGCCTGAATTGTTTTATAAATCCACGTTCTGGATCTGAGCTTAAAAAACAAACTGTAATAAATTGCAGTTTGTACTCAGTTAAACTGAGTATATGAACCTGCCTCGACCTGTTTTAAACACTATTTGTTTGTTTGAATTTCTTATGCTAATTAGAGTTTGTTTTACACCAATTGCATTCAAATACAGAGCTGGACATGAAAGGGCAACCGCAGATCTGGTCGTGCCAGTCTAGCACTGACAGAGGTAGCTGTTTTTGTGAGTAGGATGTTTTGAGTGATTCTCACCTTTTTCATCAGCATTGGGGTCCAAGCCTCTGAACATTCAGGATTGTAACCAGGGGAATGGGACTGCAAGCTCCTAGTATCCCATTAAGATTTAGAAACTATGATACAACACGCTTAGCTAGCTCCAATTACATACGTTATGTCTATTCTTTGATCAATCCTTTTTTCCCCTCCTATCAAACAGTCTGATGCATTACGATAAGATAAAATATATTTTGCTGTCCACATGATATAAAAGAAAACATGATTGATCAGACCAGGCCACCTTCTTCCATGTTCTGATGCTCACATATGTGCTTTTGGTGGTAGACAGGGGTCAGCATGGAACCAGTCTGCTGCTCAGTAGACCTATAGCTATGGTGCACTCTATGGTGCACTAGTTTTCAGCATGTTGTGATATATTTGCTTTTCTATGAGTTCAAAACACATCAGTGAGCCTTGGGTGCACACTGTTGTCTTTCCCTGGACAGTCATCTCGCAATCACATCTGGTCCTTATGAATGATCGTTTACTTGCTGTTTAAAATATCCCTCCTCCTGACAGGTGCCATTTTAATGACAAGCAATGTATTTTACTTCACTCAATGTATTTGCATGTGTGTGAATAACTCCATTGAGGTAGACAGACAGACAAAGATATTGCCCATGCTTGCTCACTTCAGGGTAATGAAAGGTAATGAAAGAGAATCAGTTGTGAACTTGTCTTGTTTTTTAGGTATTTCTGTTATCAGGATGCAACACTCCTACTCAGATAGCAATATCTTAAAAATAATGAGCAATCGCAGTGCAGCTGAATGTGGGTGTGAGGCTATGTACAGGTTAGTATCTGTCAGAGCATGACTAAACATACTAATGCACAACATTAAACAAGGTTGAACATTAGAATGCTATTTAGACACCACAGAAGCAGCAGAAAAGCAGCTACAGGTAGCGATTTCTGCTCAAATCTTATTTCTTTACTCATCAGTGATGTGCTGAGATGTCTTGGAAATAGGAGAGCAGACATGGAGCTTTCAGAATGAAGGATATGGATTTTAAAGGTATTTACATTTACTTTAATATAACAATCCAAAGATATTTTTGGCCACTGGACATACATTCTAGACATATATTACATTCTTCTTCTTTTTGTTCTTCTTCCTATTAATTGCACAATACATACAATTCTGAAAATACTTTTGGAAGACCATAAAAGTGTGTATACAATTGTATATGTATAGAAATATTAACTCCTCCCCTAGCAAGGAGTTTGGGTTTTAGACTGAGAGGTCACTGTATTGGGTGTTATAGGATATTGGTAGAATATCCAATAGCACCCAAGAATGGTACACTGTAAATAAAAGGCACTAGTGTAAAGAATGTGTGAAAATGATGGTTAAAAATGGCCAAAAAGTCACCAAAGAAAGCAACTAGGGCAGCTGGTGGCCTAGTGGTTAGGGTGTTCGCCCTGTAATCAGAAAGTCGTGGGATTGATTACCAAGACGGCTATGAACCGCTGAGGTACCCTGAGCAAAGTACCGTCCCCACACACTGCTCCCCGGGCGCCGTGTTCCCGCTGCCCCCTGCTTCACTTGGTGAATGGGTTAAATGCAGAGGCTGAATTTCGTGCTGTTCACACTGTGTGCTTCACGTATGACAAATGGTCACTTTCACTTCACTTTTCACTTCAAAAAATCATTTGTGGCATCTTTTATAAACTGTAGATCAAACCTAATAAATGTAACAGATGAAGAAATGGAGTTTTAAAGTAGAGTGCATCTTAGATCACCATTAAACAGTATTAAAAGTATTAGCTAAATGCTATCCATTTGAAACCCATTAGGTTATGTGAAGTGGACATTGGGACACCTCCCATTTCAGTGCCTTAGGTGCCAACATGTATCCAATAGTTCTACTCACATCCATACACTCCCGCAGGTCTCGCACATAGGCCTTCTCCGTCTGAATCAGTTCAGCCATTATGAACCTGTACAGGCAGACAAGCACACAGCCGTAGGCTTTTCTGTCAGTGTCTTTAAAAAGCGCTTCAGGAAAACAGAACTGGTGCGGTCAGATCCTCTGCCAACAACGAAAAATGAAAATTATACGTGTCCGTGTTTTGTGGACTGCCTTTAAGCTGCCTTTACAGTAGCGCATCTATTTCAGGACTGTTCTTTACTGGTTCGCTTTCTGCGTGTTTGTGTGTGTACTGGTGGGGGGAGAGTAGCGGACGTACTCTTTTCTGCGGGCGCTCTTGCGTTTCTCTTCGTTGAGCTCATGGTTGGCGTCTCGGAGTTTGACCTCTGCTCCGGGGGCGCTGGCCGGGATGATGTCCAGCTGCAAATCTTTGCTCTGAGTTAAAAAAAAAAAAAAACCCGGTCAGGGCCCTCACCTCAAACCCTGCATTCTAAACTGTTAAACTCTTCTTTGACCAAGTCATCTAAACACACACACTTTTGTTGGTCGTTTAGGTCCTAAGTCATTTAATTTATCCCCTAAACTCTCAGGCCCAGGATGTAGGCCCTTACCCAGTTCCACACTCTCAGAACTACAGAGCATCCTCACGTCTTCATAACTGAACGGACACGAACGCACGCACACAGACACACATACGCACTCACCACCTTGTTGGAATCGGACGAAATGCCCAGCGCTTTCTCCAGGCAGGAGCGGTATTTGTCCATGCGGAGTGAGAAGTCCCGGTAGCGCTTGTCCACTGAGGTGACCCATTTCTTGATCTCGCTGGCATGGGCGTGGCCCTTCTCACAAAAACCATCCGCCAGCTGGATCAGCAGCTTCACCCGCTCTTTAGTTTGCTGGAGAGACATGGACAAAGAGAGATGCAGAGAGCGAGAGATGGAGAGAAAGAGAGAGAGAGAGGGATGGAGAGAAATAGAGAGAGAAAGAGAAAGAGAGAGAGAAAGAGAGAGAGATGGAGAGAGAGAGGGAGAGAAAGAGAGAGAGAGATGGGGGAAGGAGCGAAATAGAGAGATGGAGAAAGAGAGAAAGAGAGAGAGAGATGCAGAGAGAGAGAGATGGAGAGAAAGAGAGAGAGATGCAGAGAGAGAGAGAGAGATGGAGAGAGAGAGGGAGAGAAAGAGAGAGGGGGAGAGCGAAATAGAGAGATGGAGAGAGAGAGAGAGAGAGAGAGAGAGAGAGAGAGAGAGAGAGAGAGAGAGAGAGAGAGAGAGAGAGAGAGAGAGAGAAAGAGAGAGACTGTGATTTCCAGTAATGAAAATTATAACGTATGGTTTGGTCTGCAGCTTTTCCAAACAACTACTCTGCAGACTAATCTCTCAGAATAACTTACTAATTTAAGCATTACACTATGGTGACCGAAAGCAATCACAACATTCATTCCCGGGACAATGAAAACATTCATTACTGACACATGGAAAGCCTTCATTATGTTGTTTCGATGATCTCTTAACTGAATAACAGTTTGCACTGAGGACGTGCGCTTTAGGTAATCAATGCTGAATTCTCACTAGTTCATAAGATACAATAACATTCACAGTCCAATCACAGTACCCTACTAAGCTTGGGGATAATTATTGTCCAATCACAGCTAACTGGTATTTCACCAAGGAGGATTTCTCAGATAGCCAGAAAACCTAAAGTTAGCCTAAAGTTAAGGACTGTCCAATAGGAACGCCCCTCAGCTTGTTTCCTATTGGCCTAGTTGAGTTATCTGGGTTGTCTGGGTAAGCAGAGAAATCCTGCCCCAAAATATGAGAAAATGTTTATTTGTCACTTGCTTTATGATAATTAGCTACAGTGCATGCTTCAATCAGACTGAGGCCTAGAATACTTAACAAGTCAGTCTACAGTCTTCTGTGGCTGATCAGAACTCTACTGTCTGATGAAGATTCTGCGTGTGAAGAGTCAGATCTCTTCCTAATGTACAGCAACATATTTTCATATTTCCTTTATTGTTTCACTGTTGCCATTGTTTATATCCTACCACTAATCCCACAGTACAGACCATGGGGAGAATGCAAAACATGTACACCACACACACCTTGGCTGTGATCTGGAAGTCCTCATGTTCTTTCAGCAGTTCCTGAGTATGGTGGATGCTGGAGCCCGTGGACGTGTGTGTGGACAGATAAAACTCACCCGTGTCATGGATCCATTCTAGGGCCTGCACACAGACAGAACGACAATCTAAATTCAGTGCTTTCACATTGTCTGTCTGTCTGTCTCTCTCTCTGTCAGTCTATCAATCAATCAATCAATCAATCTATCCTTCCATCTATCCATCCTTTCATTCATCTATTCATCCATCCTTTCATTCATCTATCCATCCATCTATCCTTTCATTCATCTATCCATCTATCCATCCACCCATCAATCCATCCATCTATCCATCTATGCTTCCATCTAT
>JBBPDB010000001.1:40612259-40623184 GCA_037974465.1 Brachypetersius altus | reverse complement strand
AAAATTGTGCTATTACACAGACTCATACTATCTTTTTGATTCCAGAAAGAAACAGCAAACCATGAGAGGCTTCTTGACGGGAAATGTACACCACAGCAAGCTGATAACAGCTCAAGGAGCAACATGTTTGTGCACTTTCTAAAGATTCTGTTTTTGAATAAATGGTTGGAAATGAATGCTTTTCTTGTTTGTTTGTTTTTTATCCGATTAATCGGTTAATCGAAAAAATAATCGATAGATTAATCGATTATTAAAATAATCATTAGTTGCAGCCCTACATTAAACTCCACTTTGTTAAATTCTTGTTTTTTCACTTATTGTCTATGTTGTGAGGCAGCTGAGGTGTGTGTGGGTAGTCGCTCGTGTAAATGTTAGTGCCTGTTCATGTCACTGAGAGCTCCAGGAACAGTGGTTTGTTGGGAGGACACAGCTGCAACTGTCAGGTTTGGAAGAAAGGATAAGTAAAGTGCCAGTGAGGAACTCAAAAAAAAGTGTAAACAAGTGAAGGAATGATAGATTTAATTTCATGCTTAATGTCGGGAGGCTTCTGTGTTAGAAATACCCAATTTTCGCTCTTTCTGACACTGGGAAACTAATAGCTTGTTTTTGACGCTCATTTGGTCATTTTCAGCACAGACTTTGGCACGGTACTGCAAGTCACAATTTAATTCCTAAATGGTTCTTAGATGCACGGCTCAAAAAAAGGTGAAAAATGATATGGAGGTTCTTTTAAAAGATTCTTCACACTCACACATCTCATTTATAATAACAGTTCTGTAAAAACTTGGCCAGTACAATCTTCTTTAGGCAATCAAACCCCTTCTGGCACCCTTGGTTTAAAGACTGAAGTTAAAGCAAAGGTCTAATTTTGAGCATCATTTTCAAGTAAGTTAAAGTCCATCAAACATTGAGTGCCTGTGGAGAGACTTCTGCTGGCTTCATGTGAAAATGAAGCATCATGATGATTATACAAGCAAAGTTGCCTTTTCCCAGAGCACTATTCAAAAAATGATTCATTTATGTGCCTCTCTGGTGGTGAATTTTTTCTCCCACTAAATGGGAAGAAGCTGTGGGCTACCCGTTCCTGTATTTCCCCCTGCTCTTGGCACATTATATGTAACTTATAACATCTAAGGAGCACTCTTCAAATCCCTGACACCAATGCACATACTCATTCATTTAATATACCATTGCCCATTCCTGCGGTAGCTCACACATTCTGAACTGTTCACGCAGCATCGGTTGATTGACTGTGCCTGTAATAACACACACAGCCTGAAAGCGACACTGCTTATAGACCCCCAACGATTGATATTAAACTGGAGGTAGCTATGGATATGCCTCGCAGTGCATGAAGCAAAGGTCCAGAGGCTGTTATTTTGTTACCTGAGCTTAGTGCCAGTATGACAACTTAGCACGGCTATTGACCCAACCAGGAAGTTCCATCTGACTGAACACAGCACAGTGGTATGAAGGAGTGTGATTGAGAAGCCCTTGGACTGTCTGCTATGACACCAGTCTCAAATCTGTCTGAGCTAGGATACCATTGCGCTGAGGGGTTAAGCAGAGTGGAATCTGGACAATCTTGAAAGACTAAACGTATGAAACAAGCACGGACATTTTACTGAGGAAAGGCATGAAAGAAAACTCATATGTCTTTGACTCGTGATTAATTCAGAGTTTTCAAACGGATATAATATGCACAAGATTCTAGACATTTTATAGCCCCTGGCTTTTGCGTGTTGCGTAAGTCCACAAGGACTAGAGCCCATACAATCAAGGCCACTGCAGGAAATGGCATGAGCACACTCTTATCTGTATGCAGCCTTTAGAGCCACAGCGATGCAGATATGGCTTGAATGTAAGGCTGTCAAGTGGCCATAGTTATTGTATTTTCCTTTTTACTCTCTCTTCTCTTAACCTCTTCACTGGAGTTTGACAAAGAGAGAAAGAGAGAGGTGGAGAGAGAGAGAGAGAGAGAGAGAGATGGAGAGAGAGAGAGAGAAAGACAGAGAGAAAGAGAGAGATGGAGAGAGAGAGAGAGAGATGGAGAGAGAGAGAGAAAGAGAGAGAGAGAGAAAGGGAGAGAGAGAGAGACGAAAAAAGGCAGCACTCTGTGCTTGATGCCAGTGAAAATGTATTCTCGCCTCCTAGATGTGTTTCCCTTAATAATAACGCTGGCATTTGCAGTCATAATCTCAGGAAAAATCACAGTCTGAAAAAAAGAATGAGGACTGCAGAATAGGTTACCAATATTAAAGGTGTGTATGCGATTCTGCCCAACTTGTCCTCTTGTAACTGAGCTCAGGACGGATATTTTATAACCATTCTGCTCCACTGAAGTCACAGACATTCGTTTTGCAAGATAAAAGCTATTAGAGGGCTGCACTCAAGTCAAAGAGATGAATATAGGTGGCGGCTGTAAACGATGGAGGACAGGAATACATTAATGTTATCTATCATGTGTTTACTGTAACACAACCTGCCATGTCGCATCATCGCATGAATTAGAGATGAAATAAATTAACTGATGCAACCAACATATTTATCTGAGGCTGTCTTCCATGGCCTCCATGGACCCCTTTTAAAAAAAGACAAACTGCCTTGTGTAAAAAGTGAGATTACGGTAAACTCGTAGGCTTTGGATTATAATTAACATTAAAAGAAGGCCTGGCAAAGTGGCAGGCATTTTAATGACTTCTAAATATAAAAGTGTGTTTGCTCAATCCATGTCAGCAGCACTTAGAGAGATTTTATTTTTTCTCTCTGGACCTCATGAATATTTCACTCAGGAGTGTGTTTGGTTCATTTCTTGATGCATGAAGGCAGTAATGAGGCTTTATTGTGTGTATGCAGAGGACAGTGTGTCGGGGGGACGACTGGGGAGGTCATTTGCTGTACGCTGGAATGCACAAGGCTATTCCAAGGATATGAGATAGAATGAAATTAAAAAAAATAAACTTTAATAAGTTCTAGATAAGAACTTTGAGAAACACCCAAACTATTCTAGAGAAACGACAAGCGAATGGAAAGAATCATTCAAAGATATAAATATTAACGTTTAGCAGACGCTTTTATCCTAAGCGACTTCTATTGCCTATCTACAGGGGACAGTCTCCATGGAGCACCTTGGGGTTAAGGGTCTTGCTCAGGAACCCAGTGGTGGTGCTGAATGTAGGATTCGTACCTATGACCTCTTGGTCCAGAGGCAATTATCCTACTACTAGGCCACCACCACCTAAAGAACCTGAACATGATGAAAAAGGTTAATTAGTGGTTTAAGTGCTCTTTAAAGAACAACTTTATAAAATGTTTTATAACACTTAATAGTCACATTTAGTCACATTTAAATAAATTGTGCTTTTAAGTTTCATTCATTTAATGTTCTAAGGACCACGGCTCTTATAGTGGTCCAAGACATAAAGCCAGGAGGATTATATTTGTTATTTTTAACATGACACAACATGAATAAAGACTTGTATTGACCCACTACTCTATGTCTATAAAAAGGAGAGTGATATGACAAAAATATATCCTTGATATGCATCACCACATTTATTTTTTCCTAAATATTTACAGACAAAAAGAACCAGTAGTCCTACACTTAAAAGACAGTTTTTTTTCATGAATTTAGTTTTTTGTATGACTCATGTTCATAATCTGAGATTTTTCTTATGACTCTGAGCTGCACTAAATCCAATTAAACGTGACCAATCATGCCCTGTTTTTAACAAAAATATTCTCAGTATGCACAGAAAGGCATAAAAACATACTGTTTCCAAGGTTATCATACTGCGCACAGCTAGTCTAAAAACATGGTCTGCTTGTTATAACTAGATGACCCTCACAGGCCACAGACAGTTATTTAAACAGATGTCTGTCTAGAAAATAAATAAATTAATTAAAAAAAGAAAAGAAAAAAAAAGAAGAAGCTTTGCTTTAGCAAGGTTCTTGCAAAGAACACTTTCTGGCACCTGTTTTAAGAGTGTAAGATCCATCAACATCTTTATTTACTGTCTTCAAAAAGAGGAAACAAAGTGACATGACAAAAAAATTATTACCTCTACTGTTACTCTTGTGGCGAGTGTTTATACGTCATGTACGGTGTTAGAATTTAAATCAAGTCTGCTTATTTGGGGATCTGACTTGGGGAATGTCAGCTGGGTAATTACCAGAAAGTTTTTTTTAGAAGCTTAATATAGAAGACTACATTAGTATTCCTCTTTGAAACCGTAATTAACTCATGAACACATAATAGGCTGAGCAACTCCGGTACTTCCAGTACATAATAGGCTGAGCACCTCTCCGACCGGCCACATTGTGATGCACTCAGCTAACAAAATGGCCACCATGATCATTTACATCAGGTGTGAGGCTCCTGGAGGCCAGTCTTATTGTATATGCGATGTCTGAAACTCATTGCAATATTCATGCGGCTGAAAAATCGATGGGGCACTTGTGAAATATGGGGCCATTTTACGGTGTTACAAACCTATTTCCAGCTCACGCCTTTTGCCTAATTAGAGCCGGAGATGTGTTTTCTCCCAGCACCCGCCGCCTCCGTTCCCACTCAGCGTAGCTCAGGGACAGCAAGGACCACGGCAACAAAGCTAATTGCATTAGCATCAATTTAACAGTGCGGCATCAGACAGCTGCGGACTCCTGTGATAAGGACTCCTGTGATACGGACTCCTGTGATACGGACTCCTGTGATACGGACTCCTGTGATACGGACTCCTGTGAAGCCATCCAACGCCCTGACAGGCCAGACAGCCACACGTGCACATGTATAGGCACGCACACCCACACAGCACACAGTGACCTGTGAGAAGCGAGGTGCTAGCTGGAGATGAATCACATAGGATGTGCATCTGTGCCGTCTTGCCATCAAGGGAACAGCAGGGGAGAACTTAAATACCAAGTCAGCTCCTTTTAGTGTCTCTTCTACACAGCAGGCATATCTTATCCCCTCTACCACCCCCACCCACTCGCACCCCCTGCTACGCGCCCCCTTGCTGGGAAAATGCCACAACTATAAAACAGATCAGATCAACAGGCGTTTAGGCGCCTTCACACTACGCCTCAGCCTTCTTCCAAGACCGTCGCAATTTCCCAGGATGCCCAGCGCCATGCTGATTTCTGAAAGGTACGGGGGAATGGGAGCATGGTGCCAGCTGTCACTTGCCAAAGCTGCGGACCCCCACCGACCAGGTCAAGGGCTTAGACTGCCGTCTGAATAAATTCCATATTCATACTTCTTCCCCCAACACAACAAGCCGTAAGTCTCATAAGCCTTCATCTCACTGCAAAAACAGCTAAGTTGGCAAGTGAAACCTTATTAAAACGAGTCGACAGATTTCATATCTCTCTTGTACCTGAAGAACCTGGGCTTGAGTAAAATTACACAATTTCACAACATAAAAAAATTTGTCTTTTTAAAAGACTATTTTAAAAATGTAAAACAAGTTAATACACTTCTCATGATGGGAGATGTTAGGTATATTATCTAAATGTAGGATGATTTTACTTGCAAATGCATTGTTTATCTCTTTTAGTAGTCTTTTGAATCTAGTACACAATACCTTGCATTCAGTGTGTTTTTTGCCATAACTAACCGGTCCTCGCTTCATTCAGCCCTTGCTAATCTTCTGATATGCCAGCCAAAGCTATATGTATAGCCATTCACTCACTCTGATTTTAAAGCTAAGCCCCATCTTCTACCCCTCTCTTCTATTAGAGATTAGTGAATACGGTTGCTGAAGGCAAGGGCTCAAATCCCCAAAATGTTTTTAATGGAACAGGCACACTCTCAAAGGTCATAGCTCATAAAAATGCCGGCAGGATTGTCTCTGTCTCTTTCATCCGAAATGTCAGGAAAGCCTCAGATTCCGAACACCTTTATTTTTCTCTTTGCCTCTATGATCCACGAGCAGAACACACAAATGAACTGGGGTCTTAGGGATCATATTCGGTATTACGATCAGCATGAATTAAGGCGCTGATGAAAATGTTTGAAACGCACCATGATGTAACAGTGATGACTTTCCTGAATATGAGAAAACAGAAGAGAGGGAGGGCTCAGAATATCTGAAATGATATTTTACTGTCTTGCTTGCTGACTGTGGCCACACACAGGGTTAGATGCAGGGACATGTGGTGGCGGACGAGTGGAAGCCCGGCTCCCAGGCCCCAGGCCTAACTGGCTATAGCTGGAGTTTCGCTAAAGTTTCAAGCCTGGTCTTTATGGCATCAAGTGAAATGTGTGCTAATTAGCATGCCGTTGTCCTCACTAATAAACATTTAGCATATGTACTCACACGTTGAGAGTAAAGCCATAAAAATCCACACGCCATTAAATGATAATAAATGAAAAAATGCCATCTGTGCTGACTTAAAACTGTTGTTGCATTTCAAAGCATCCACCCCTGAATATACTTAGGTGTGCCCAGGGGTGGGCTGCTGACGACGTGATTGAGGCGCTGTTTCGTTAAGTTTTAATGAATCAACAGGAGCACTCAGTAAAATCGAATGCTGAGTTCTGAAATGGCTTGGAATTAGTCCAAACATGCAGATACAACATGTGCAGTGCAGTGTGTTGTAGAAAAACATCACAGGCAAGAAATTTCAGGGGCAGATTACCTACTGGCAGCCCTAAAATAGTTAAAGAACAGTGCCGTACAACTACAATAACACCACTGACTGCCAGTTTGAGATATAAAAAGAAAGCACAAGGCATTCTGGGCACTGCTGGAAGGACAAAAGAAGAAACATAAGCAGGTGCTAAAAGCCCACAGATGGCTAAAACATAAAACATCATCATTATTTGCTGTAGGTTTCCTGAGATGGACTAAAACCCTCACTATAAGGTCTTTCAGCAATACACCCTTTCCTTCTGTACTTCAAAACAATAAATGGCGAATAGTGGCATCACACTAAGAAGTGCACGTAACAGTGCTTGTATAACTTCATCTCATAAAAGAAAAGATGTAAATTTGGCTAATTGCAGCTCAATTAAAAATGTCTTTAAATCAGCGGTGGATGTTAATAATCACAGTTGCATCAGTAAAACGGTCATTTAGATCAAATTGGTTCTAAGTATGTGTAAATGTATTCTCATTAGTCCCAATTTAAGTTGTCAAAATTACATTTCCAGAGAGAATCATTACAGCTGAATCTTGCTGCGTCGGGTGACGAACTCAGTGATGCATGTTCCAGTAAAGGAAACAACATCATCATAGAAAAACTGGACGAGTAATTGGACAAGATCAATTCCAGATTATTCCTATTGATGAAATTGAAATGATGCCCAGCTATCGCTCAAATCCTTTTGTCATGATGTTCAGATATATCTTGGAATAATTCCTTTTTTTAAACTATGTTAAAAACATCAGAAGGTGGGAAATTACAGTGACAGATTACTGACTATTGCCTACATTTCAAATCTATATTTAAACAACATGCTGAGCTTTGTTATTGAAATATAAAAAACGTAATATGCGATACTGGAGTCTTAAAAATGATGTCACATGCAAATGTTGAAAAAGAACAGAAATGGCTGAATGCCGTTTATGTTAGGTCTTAGAAACAAACACTGAAGTAAACAAAGAACTGGGAGAAGTGGGCGGGGAAAACCCACAGTGGGAGGGGGGTCCAGAGAGCAGCCAGGCGTGTAGTTAGGAGAACTAACACCGGTTTTAGACTGATTTACAACTTATATACTGTTCAAGTCAGATTTTACTAATAAACTCTTAGGGTTCAGAAAAGTTTAGGGTTCAGACCCTCACTGGTACCCTTGGTGGAGTGAGCAAGTGGACACATTTCTTGGTAAAAATTCACTGTGCTGGTTGACCAGCTTCCAACACAGGATTGCTGGATTTCGACAGCAAAAAAACTTTGCACTCCTGTACCGATGTCTGTACTGAAGGAGCTAAAATGAGAGAAGCATAATGAGAGAGGTCTCCACGGCTTGCATTAGGTCTCTCTCAGAGAGGGCGCTTTACAGAATGGCATTAACTATAAAAGTGCCTTCCAGGCAGTTGGTTGAATGCATGGGGAAGGTGCTTACACATGCTAACGGCTGTCAATAAACATCCACCTGGGTGGAAACAGGCATCGGAGCCAAGCGCCAGGAAGCAAAGTGTGCGTTTGCATTTTTGTTTGGCAAGAAAACAATGTTTGTGGCAGAAGAATCAATATAAATACATTCCCCTTGGCATTTTTCAGTCTTATAATCACATTAACATTAGCCTCCAAATCTGATGCATGAAGTAGGGATTTTTTTTTTTTTAAAGCAGACCAGTTCAGCTTGGATCGTTACCGAACAGGTTGATGTTTGTATGCTTTACATTAATGCATCTCATCTGGAGTATTGTTTCTGGTGCCAAAAAATCCTCATTGCAGGATAATGTTTGACCATTTCTATAGGTCTATTTATCATGTCACTGTGGCAGCTAGTGTAAAATTAAATTGAAAAAGGAGTTACAAGGTTTTCATATGACATTGACAAAGTGCAAGATTACTGCACAGTACAAGGATATAAAGTGAACGTCTATGATGGGTTTACTAGCTCTGTGTTGCTGTAATTCTTTGTGCTCGCAAGCGATGGAAAGACACTCAGTCATCTGAATGCTGGAGTCTGTTTGACCTTTGCAATATCATTATTTCTGCCTGAGCAGCCCACCAGGCATTCAGAATCACAAAACCAAAATGCACACATGCAAAGGGGACAAATCAATACCCGGACTCCTATTTGCATGGCTTTGATGTCCCTCTCAAACCCTCGAGAGGGGGAAATGAATCCTTTTGCTGTTGTAATGGCAATAAATGCACCTCGTATACACATAAAAACACACGTGCCTCTCTCCTGAGGTGATCCACAGCAGAGTGGGTGGGCGGTGAAAAAGCAGGGCTATCATCAGGAGCCCTGGATGCGGCAGGCCATTGCCTATGCATCGACTTTTGTTTGAAATCGCAAGTTAATAAGTGTTTTTGCTCTGCTGTTCAAATGTAATTATGTATCTGTCAGTGCTGTCAACGGATTGAAATAATGAATCACAATTAATTATGATAACCACATTTTTTAGCACACGTATTTATGATTAATTCATCGTGTGTCATAGTCGGTAAAACTGATCCAACAGTAGGTTTTTTTTTTACTTTGTTACAAAAGTAAACTTTGTTATAGCTATAAAAGCTTTATAAAAAAAAATCTACGAAAATGGCTCCTCCATGACTACAAACCTCTTGCTTGCTTAATGTTACAGTATGTTCGTCAGAATATTGATTTTTTTTTAAGTATGTTTAATGAATTGTTAACTACATCATGCTTTTATGATTTCGGGCAATAATTGCATTTTGAGTGCAAAATTTCTCCAAATTTTTTAGGAAACTGTGGGTTTTGGAACGAGTATTACATTTCAGTGAATAAAATAAAAGGTGTGTTATGAAGTTTTTTACCTAGCCATGTCCTTCAACAACTGTAGAGCACAATTCAGAGAAATTCTTCATTACTTTAAGCTAACAAGGACTTTTTCTGGTCCTTTTTGATTTGTGAAGGCGCAACATTAATTGCATTCATTCATTCAAACCTCCAAAACACCTCAAGTGATCTTCTGTACTGTTTCACATTTTACCACTCTAGCAAAACAACCAGATTATAATTTGTTGAAAAATCACATTAAAAGCACAAGTACAAGTACAGAATGAACAGATGAAATGGTTCTCAAAATAACAGGAGGAGTATAAGCATCTTAACTCAGACCCAGCCAAATACCTCTGACACAGTGGCACTTAAACTGGGAGCAGGACATTCAGCCCTGGGACAAAAAGAAATGCTCTTGACTGGCCAGATAAATAGCCTGACCTGAACCCACCCAAGCTTGCATTTACTTATATTAAAGACCAAACTGAACATAAAAGGCTATGGCAAATGTATAATTTGATGGTCTAAGGGTCAGGCAGGTACTGGCTGAAAAACATGTAACCCAAATACTAAATGTAGATCAGTACGAATAGCCTTGATGCTCTGGATTTTAATTTCATAGTCACTGTTTCAGAGTAAATTTGTATATAGTAGCACAACAAAATTCATCCCACAGTCAAATTACTTATAAACCCTATCAAACTGCCACAGCTACCGTTTATGACATATTCATAATGGTTTTCATATTGCTTCGAGGTAAACCAGATGCTCCTGTTCCCTAAGCTGAAATGGAGATTACTGTCTGCCCTCTCTTTTCCAGCAGTTTTCTTCATTATTATTTCCTTTAACAGTGAGTTCCTTAGTCGTTTCACATCTATATCACAGCAGTGTTGTAGCTATAAACCTTTATCAGCATGTTTTAAATATATATCTCACATTTTGAGGACACACTGAATCCACCGTTAGTAGTAAAGTGCACTGCCAGTGTAATTCAGTCCATCTCAGTGCTCCTCCAACTTATTATCAGCTCCTGTCCTCAGCAGGTGTTAAGTGGTAGAGTGCTTACCACCGCCTTGCCCACATTTTAACCAAAAGGTACTATGCAGCGACAGAACTGACTTCACTCATTTATGTAACTCTAAATATCACTTGGTCCTAAAACCTTGCACTGAATCTGCGCCTGCCCTTTAGACGTTGCTCTAAGCTTCATAAGAATCAAAATCAGAATCAGAAAACGTTATTTGTCCTGGAGGAAATACATACATACAAGTATGAATGTGCCTTTGTACACTCTTTTATATCTGCCACTCTTTTACAGCTGCTTCTTTTTGCTCTTTTATGTCTTTTTCTTTCTCATAAATGTGCTATTTGACTTTCTTCCTTGTGATCATTCACATTCAATATTTCAACCTTCACTTTTGTTTCCTTGTTTCTTAAGAAAATTGTTCTGTATTATATTTCCACACCAGCATTCTTATACATAATCTGAATTATTATGGTGTGT
>JBBPDB010000001.1:40586157-40597677 GCA_037974465.1 Brachypetersius altus | reverse complement strand
AACAAACCAAGCCTCATTCTTTAGAACTTTTTGTTGCTTAACTTTGCTGTATCGTGAACCGTACCGAACCGTGACCCAAAAACAGAGATACGTACTGAACTGCGTACGTACGTATGTGAACTGAATTAATACTACTAAGAAAAACAATACACTGGTCAAAACTTGGTAGATAAAAGTAAATTATGAAACACACACACACAGATACTGACACTGCCTTACTATTTCTATTTATTTTTATTTGCATATAAATGAATGCTACAGAGAAATATGTGTATTAGCCTGTTCCAGGATTATGTTATTAGTGTTGACTGAAAACCATAATAACCTAAACAAGTAGGAAATTAGTACTTTGATAAAAATCTGGTAGTTAGAACTCAATTTGTGTTAATGCATATGAGAAACCACACTCACACACACACACACACACACACACACACACACAGATAAAGCCTTCCTATTACTGTTCATTTTTAATTGCATGTAAATGACTGGTAAGGATAAATATGTGTATCTCTATGTGCCAAGAGTTCTGTTATTAGTGTTTCCTGATAATAGATAAAAAAAAGTTGCATTTAATCCTAAGGCAAGCCTGACCTTCTCCCACATTTTAGAACTTGATAAACCATATCATCACAGCATTCACTCTCAGAGAAGACTGATGGGTGTTTTTTTGTTGGCAATTTAAAAGGTATTTAAAATGCCGAACTGGGTGCTCCTGAGAGGAGGTAAATCATCGTAATAACTTTCAGCTCTGCATTTTTAACCGCTGCCTAGTAGGAGACCAGGGGAGATGAAAGATCATAACCTTTCTCAGTAAGTGGCCTACAGCTCAGAAGCCAGAGATAATTCATCAGTTATGGAATGATATGTAACAATGCCAACATGTGTAGGTGTAGCTATGTGTATGTGTAGCTATGTATTTGTGTATGTGTGTGTGTGTGTGTGTGTGTGTGTGTGTGTGTGTGGGTAGGTGGGTGGGTGGGTGTATTTGCTCAATGGAACCAATGTAAAGCTCTACACTGTCGTGGAGTTAGATGGGAGCAAATGTCACTTTCTGTTCAGGCACGATAGAGAGACAGGGCTAAGTGGACAGGCTTAATGATCCTCTAAAGTTTATGACCTTTTAGCACTGAGAGGCTAAAGCACTGAGAGCCTGTTGTTTTCGACAGGTAATTTACAGCACAGAAGGAAGAGGCAGGAGCGTCTTCTGATATTCCTGCTGCAGAATTCTGGCATGCCTTATGTGAGGCATATTATATTCAGCTCTTTGTGATTAGCATTCTAAAGTCAGACATTTGGTATGTAAAATAGTACAGAGATTAAGTGCTCAAATGGGGAAATCGTTAGGAAATTCCAGTGGGAGTTGTTTGAGCTTGTTTTTATACCTGTTTTTCAACCATCCTAAGCATAAAAGTGTGTAGCAACGCACATTCTGCTATTTTGCCTTCAAGGCATGCCTTCAAATTAACAGCCTGTTTCTCCGTGTTTAAACTTTACACTAAAAAACTATTGATTTTCTCCCTGTTTATTCATTTATATTTGTATTACTCAGTTTTACTGGTTTCACTTACTGTCTTGCAGTCAAGGATCAGAATGCATATATGGCAATGTAAAGACAATAAAACCCCCCAAAAACCCCCCAAAAGACAGAATCAAATAAATACAAGATCGTATCTCTTATTCATCACTAGGAAAGCTGGGTAAGCAGAAATACAGTCACTGGGGAACGCTTTGAGAACCACTGGCCTGATTTCACTACACAAGCCCAGACAAAGTGTGTTAAAACATCACACACAGCCTTGAGTATTGTATTTATCTGTTGGACACTGTGTAGACACTCGCATGTGGTTTCTCTGGCATCATTCACCTCACTGTATTGTCAGAAGCCTTGTCCTGGTTGTACTGGTTGAGTGCCCAAGACCCCCTGGGGAACCATTAAACAGAAAGAAAAGACAAGCTAAGCTATCCATTAACAAACAGGCATCTAAAAATGAGGAATTATGACGCACTGCGAAGGACTGCTACAATTTACAGTGAAAACACTGTAATAATTTACTGGATTCCTTAAATACAGCAGATTACTGAAAAATAACGGTTAATCCTTAGAGGGACAGATCCTCTTAATTTTATTGGCATTTTTGTCAGTTTTTGGTCATTAACATTTTTATATCTATGGTATATTTTACAGTTTTTTATTTGTTTCTAATTCCAAAAACATGCTGGAATGCACATCACGTTTTGTTATTCTGCCCATGATTCAGTGAACTAGAGAACAAACAGCTCTCCAATTAAAAATAATGTATATATACTGTATATTTCTATATATATTAGGGGTGTAACAGTACGCAGATGTCAAGGTTCATTACGTGCCTCGGTTTTGGGGTCACGGTTCGGTACGGTTTACGATACAGCAAAGTTAAGCAACAAAAAGTTCTAAAGAATGAGGCTTTGTTTGTTTTCGTTTATTTTAAATAAATAGCAGTGTATTAACCAGTAAACACACACTCTCGCTTATATTTTCATGTATGCGTAAGGCAGCAGAAGTGTTACACCAGTAGGTGGCACTATTGCACCACACTACAACCCAGATTTCTGATTTACTTGTGCTTTTTGGTCCCTCTATGATTCCGTATTACTTCTCCGTCATACCGTCTATTCTCCGAAAGACATCCTGTGTCCCATGTACCGTGACGGTTCGATACAAATACATGTACTGTTACAGCCCTAATATATATATATATATATATATATATAACCTAATAACCTGTACTTTTACCTGCTGCAGTTGCAGGGTTATAGCGCTTAATGAAAATGCACATGCTGAAATGAAGGGCACACTATTCATAGTGTAGTTCAGATCTTCTTTCTGGGAAGTTTTAGAAACTTGCCAAAAAATGAGAACCTGGGAGGAAGGAAAAGGGAAGCTGTAATACTCTGTGAGCGCAAATCTGTCTGTTCATGCGCTGCCATCAGGCACGCTCTCCGAGGGAATGATTCAACACGTCTCTAGCAGTCTTTTGTAGTCTATAATTTCCAATTTTACAACATATGTGTACCAAAGAAATCTATTTTCTAAACCTTTTGGATTGTACTTTTCAGAGCGTGTGTGTGTGTGTGTGTGCGAGAAAAAATTCCTCAGGGACTGTGATGGGTGGAATTGGACCTACTCTCGAATTTACTCTTACTCTTTCTCATTCCAATTAGCTTCTGCTAAAAATGATAAAGAACTTTACTGGTTCAACTTTGGATGGAATATGTTTCTTCAAAAAGAGCAAATCTTTACAACAACCACATGTCATTTTAACTATGTCGCTGTTCTTTGTAAAGATTTGCTATATTAATTAAAGATATTTCCAAGAACTGTACGTTTATTAGACTTTGTCTCAGTGCCTTTGTCTTGATTTGCATTTCCGAGTTGTTCCTTTCCATTCAGGCCTGGGACACACAAGAAGACTTTTGGATGTCGTGACGCCACTGGTCAACAATGCTGGAAAATGTCATCTGCAGTATATTGTGCCATTGGTTGTAGTCTGTCTTTGTCTGGCATTAGGGCCCAACTGTTATGGAAAATAAAATTATAATAGTTATAGCTCCTAGCTCCTATTATAATTTTGAAATGTATATGGCACAATCCCAAGACTGCCGGTGGCTCCACTGAGGTACCCTTGAGCAAGGCACTGTCCCCACACACTGCTCCCCTGTGCTCCTGGCTGCCTGCTGCTTCACTTGGTAATAGGGTTAAATGCAGAGGAAGAATTACATACTGTTACACCGTGTGCTGTGGTGTGTTCACATTTGACTAAATGGTCACTTCGCTTCAATCTCTCACATTTCACAGATGCAAGCTAAGAGCATTTTATTTTTACCTTCATATACTGAGATTAGCTTAAGTACAGACACCTTCATCTTATAAGATTCCAAACAATATATTTCACATTTTTTTACAGACCACTGTCAGTTCAGGCTTTAGAGCTATTCTCTTTCACAAGGATGCATTAATTACATGCATGTCAACCCTCAGCTGGTGTCTTTGCTGTCTGTTTGAGTGCAAATTTTCACAGTAGATGAGAGGCGATGATGAACTGGAGGACAGCAATCATCAGCTGGACAAAGCTGATGTTCTTCAATGTCAGCTTGGTGTGCCCTGGGAGACGCTATCCTGAAGATCAAATCCTTGTCGTTTATTTAAACCAGCCTTCTTCTCTATGAGAGACTTGGATCAAAGTGCAAATCCTCCATAGCCTCTCAGCCTTGTGTGGGCAGTTTATTCGCTCTGTATTCACATGGGTGAGTTTGCACTCATGGCAGGCCTTGTAAATCCACAGCGTGTTGCCAATTGAAGGCTAATCATCAGATGAGGCAAATTGACACTGATAGCATAGGAAGAGGGCAGTGAACCCCTGCAGGCCTGGAGAGACGTGCCTATATTGCATCAAAACTACAAACCAGACATCACGCATGATGCTGAAAGCAGTCAAAATGACAATAAGCACAAATTAGCCAATTTGGTCATTTATGTCTCAGACACTGGAAGAAAATCCCTGCTAAGTTTCACAGTATGTGCACTTTTACAGAATAAGTCCTTCATCTAATCACACTTTTATCACACTGTGAGGTTGACGTGATTGACTAATTGCGAACATTAATGCATGTTATTTGCTCAACAGTTGCAACAGTGTCTGCTTCTCAGTCTCTAAAGGATTTATATTCTCAGCATGAGATCATTGAGGCTTGCCTAAAATTTGACAGCCCTTCACCCATATAAGATAAAACAGAATGCCTCTTTGCTGAATCCTCAAATGTTGGCATCTTCTTCACTGACGTCTATACTTTCCTAAGTGGTCTTTGTGAACCTGGGCCTTAGCACATGTCTTTTGTAGTGTACCTGCTGGCATTCTTTCAGAAGTATTGTAGAAAATTTTTCCTCAGAAAGAACATCTAAATTAGAACCTCTGCGCCGTCACTGGAGGAAACTCTGGCAACTAAGCAAGTAACCTGTTGCTCTCGAAGTGCTTCCCTTTTAAAGCAGTTTCACAACTCATCAGGACGGGCAGTCCTTGTCCATGAAGAGGCCCTGTGCTGGCTCACTTGTGTCGGCCAGACTTCAAACAGCTGAGCTCATTTTCCCAGTTAAAAGTATAGCCATAAAGAGTGAGAGTAGAGAAAACAGACGCCACCACGTCTTTCTATAGTGACAGCTATAAAGTCAATACAATCAATCTCTAATGGCCTCTTCCCCTCTGATGGTCCCTGTTTAATCAGAGTAAGAGCAGGAGGTAGCCTCCTTGCTCAGCCACAGCCATTAATTTTGCCTCCCCCATTGGTTTGTTTGTTTTTTTATTGCCTCTCCAGTGAGAGGCTGGCATTCATCAGGCATCTGATTGAGCCCTGCTCAATACTAAAGCGGTAAAGCGGGTAGAGATAGAGTCCAGACCCTGCTGCACCACCGCTCAAAGCAAGCCGAGCGTGGCTCCCATCTGGAGGCACAAGGCTTTCCTTTCCCCAGCGTACATTCAGCCATGTGCTGGCTGCAACCTGCATGACTTTCCCTCGATTTAAGTTGATATGGCCTGCCAGGAATCTTTATAGTAGGCTCAGAGTGAGTGTGAATGAAAGCCCATGCTGATCCTGGTGCTCAGTGGCCACGCGTAAGTAAGACCGTGGCCCTCCATACGAGTGTGCAGTTGAACTCTGTGATAGACTCTGAGTCTGACAATCGAAGGACACCCAAGGAATCCATCGATGGGATCAGAGTCTGATTTTGCCCCAGTAGCCAGGGGCCAGCTATCATGCGGTCAGAAGTAACTGAAAATGGGCTGATCAAAGAAACTGTCAAGTCTTCAGTTCTCGAGGAAGCAGCCTCTATTCCCCACACTCATTAGCTCATGCTCACTTCATGCCCAGCCAATGAGCGTCTGCTGTTCTGTCTGTGGGGTCCCACTGCTGGGTCAGAAAAGAGCCCTTACGATTCACTCAAATGAGCCAGGCTATTAAATACGGCTGCTCTGACTGTTCCCACTGTCGCACACAAGAGCTGGTACCAGAACTATTTCTGTATGAAAAACAAGGGTGTACCATTCAGGTTGTCCATGTCGAACTCAGTCCCTTTCACCCGTTGTTTTGTCTAAGCTCCCTGATGTTTGACTATAATACATACGGACTGGATTTTCAAGGTGCAGAAGCAATGAGGAGGAAAATCATATGTCCATCTACAAATGCAAAAAACTCTCTGTCTGAGTGATAGTCTGTCTCCAATTCAGTGCACAATTTCATTCCTTGATTCCCTGGTGCAAGAAAGAGGCACTGAGACATTTTTATTCAAGTTTAAGTTCCCCTCTTTCAACAGCATACAGACTAAATGTTAAAATCATTTGTGTGTCTAAACTTGACAACTTAATACATGATGCCACAATTATAGAATTCAGTGTTGCTACAAAAAACTACATAAAGCAATCCCCGTTAAAGTCACGAACATGTATTTTTACTGATTCAATTAATTCTGCAATTAGCGACTTAATGCCCCCCATAATGGGAAGTCAAAAAGAATTAAGTTAAATATTATGACTTTTAAAATGATATTTGATGGTATTAGAAATGAATCAGCCTAAATAAGAAACCAGTTTTGGGTTATTTATGGGATTATTTCTGTGAAAGACATTCTTCTTCTGTTCAGTCCAAAGAGGGTGGGGGGGTGGCGGATTGGGCTGTCATGCTGTGTTGGCCCATTCTGTTCCAATTTGATCCTCAGCACTGTTGGTGCAATGAAAACTGAACTTATCATCACAGCTTTTTGGGTCAGCAATTCCTTTATTATTAACGATAAGCAAAATGCTGCTGAACCATCAACAACAATATTGCCAACTGGACGAGAAAAAAAATAACCTTGCTGTCACAATGCCAGTTTCATCCATAATGCCTTTCTCCTCAGGACCTGTTCACTTTCACACCCACGAAATGACCCGGCAGGTCAGGAACCGCCTGAACAAGACAAATGTGGCAGAGTTTGAGGGCCAAGTCAATGGTCTGTCCAAAAAGGTCAAAGGGATGTCATCCAGCTGGCACTGGCAGAGACTTGCTGTGTATGAATACACTCGTGCAGTGCTGTGCTGATGCGTCAGCTCTTGGTATCGATTGAAATATTTCAGCAAGATTGATGCAGAATCTGGCAATGCATTCAGGATAGGCTTTCTATTCAAAATAGGTTTGGATCTCATGTGATGCTATGTATTTATCCCTGAGCTAAACCAAAACATGGCTTTCTTGCGCATGAATTTTCTCAAACCAAGTCTAGATCTGAATCTCCTTGTTCACTGTCGTTTGGAGGGAATCGGCAGGCTGCCTGCGAGAGACAGGATCCATCAAAATAATTATGAATTACTGGCCCATGAAGCCTGTTTCTGTGGCTTAGTTTTTGTTTAGCTCATGACAAATACACAGCCTATGCAGTTACGCCATTAAGGATAGGAGTTTATGGCTCCCGGGTGGCGCAGCCATCCACGTGTTGACCCTGATGTCAAGTTCAATTCCTGCAGATGTCACAATTCCTGCAGAGGTGTCTGGGAGTCCCTGTTCCTTCTGGATAAAAAGGGTGGTCCCACATCACTGATGTTAACCAAAGCAGATGTCTCTTAGGTGACATAACAGAATTAGGAGTTAGCATTCTCCTCCCAGCGCAGTCCAATGATGTTCTGTTAGCGATAGTTTGATAAGATAGATTGTTAGGCTTCACATGACTCAGCAGATGTGTGTGAGCCTTCACAAAGCAGCTTGATAGTACTGTGTGCTACCGAGCCAATGAGTGGAATTAGCAACAAGTAAACAGAGGAGAAAATTATCGGGGAAAAAAGTAATAACAAGGTTAAAGGTGAAGGGACTTTCAGAAGCAGTTGTCAAGTTTTCCCAGTAGAAAAAAAAACGGACACTGGTCTTGTAGTCAACCTCCACAATGGCTGAGGGTCTGTCTTTAATCAGTAGGCAGTTGACGTAGAAAGCAATTTGTCTAAGAAGAAGTCTTCTGAAACCCCTCAAAAGAAAATGAGCTTCTGCAAATAAAGCAAAGGCAGTAAATAAACAGGCAGCCGTGATGATTGATGTTTTTCTCTCTCCCAGCACATGCAAACAGTGCTCCCTCCCTCAACAGTTTTCAATTATATGCCACCATATTTCAGGCAGAATAATCTGTGCTCTCAAGTGTAGAGCAGCGGCCTTTACGTTCTGAATTCCAACTGCCATTTCCACCTCGTGCCTGAAGAGAAAGACAGGCTGAGAGAAAGTTTGACTCTGTCAAAACTTTGGCAGCTCTGTCTCGTTGCCTTTCTCTTTGCCGCTCAAGCTGAGGAGATAAGCTCTGCGTGGTTAGAGGTTTGGGGGTGCAGTAGAGGCATGAGCGCCACTCTGCATTCAGCCGCAGTGACCTGTCCCAGTGCGAAGCTGTGAAGCTTTTTCTGGGCACATGCGTTGCAGTGAGCACATTCTGTGGCGTGGGCTTGCGTGGCTTGAGCCAAGATGATAAGCTCATCACTCCATTTCTCCGCCCTACCCACAAATACCTTCCGCTTTCCAGCTTAAAGCCCTTACCCAACCCACCCCCCTCAACCCACCCGCTGACTGGCCCGGCTGAGGGAGGGTGCTAGACCATGCGTCTGCAGGGAAAAAGCTGGCACAGAGATTAGTGTAAAGACTGGGCCTCCTGCTCCAGCTCTCACCTCTGCTTTCACGCTGTCTCATATCCTGTTAAGTGTGTTTTCTCCCTCAGTCCAAGTCTACTTTGACAACAATCCTCTTACAGAACATCTGACTTGGAGTTAGTTCCTCATCATAAGCCTAAAATGGAGAGAGGACGTTCAGATTCTGTCTTCCTGTGGCCATTGTGGGGGTTTTATAAAGATGAATGGATGCAACGCTCGGCAATATGGGCATACTTAATTGTTGCTTCACGGACGATTCTCAAAGCTTTAACCTTGAGCCTTTTCTCTAATGGCATGCTTATTCTTTGTCAGCGCTGTCCATATGTGGCTTGCTCTCACCTTGACTGTCGGCGGGACCTTTGTGTGGATACGTTTCAGTAATTATTAGTTGCTTCCCAATATCCCCCACCTCACACACCCAGCCACCACCGCAGATGCTGCAGGCTCACTCAACAGCTGCTAGAAACACATGCTTGTCACAATAATGATACACTGTCCTAAAATTTGCCAGAAATGCAAGTAAGCTTAACCGAACTGAACATCAATTTAGGACTATTTGGCTTCATAAGTGATTTACATTACTCAAGTGAAGTCAGAAGCCAAGAAGAACTTTGTTACCTCCTAAAGGGCCTCTATGGATTTACAGGACCACAATAGAGTAAAATATACCGCATTTGTCGGCACTGTTAGGAAAAAAACAACTTTGTATCTCCATTTTGTCGTTATTAAGGATTCATGTATATCATGACAAACTGACCAACTGACTTGTTCTATATGATGTGTTTCTTCTCCTGTAGAATAGTTCCATAACAGATTACAAAACAAAACATAACAGGGGAAAAGGACAGTCGGAGATGTACACTGCTCAAGTCAAAAGCCCAGAAGAAGTTTGACACAATTGTTACAGGATTTAAAAAATGCCAACTGCTGTGTATCGAACTTTGAAAACAAACAGACCAATTGACTTGCACTGACGTATATGAAAATAATATTTTTTCCTTCACCTTAGGTGGAACAAAACAATACATAATAGAGTAAAAGACGGGTCAAAGACCATTAGCACAATGCAGGTTAAGACAGAAGGAAACAAACAAATGTTTATTGAAATTATTGATCCACGTTTATAGATCAATTCTATATAACTAAAATATACCTGTTAGTATTTTATAGGGTGTCTTATTATTCAAGATTCAAGATTCTTTCAAGATTCTTTATTTATTTGTCACATGCAGTCATACAAGTACAATTCATTTTTCATTCATTTTATTGGTGTCATTCCATACAATATCTGTCTCCCCCATTACCCCATTCATCAATTCATCCCACAGGACCATCAGGGTGTGTGTGTGTGTGTGTGTGTCTGTTCGTGCTGGAGTTGCACTTGGTAAATGATTTTTGAGTGTGAAGACATTTTTTACAGTCTAAAGACTCCTCATAATTAAAAAAGTTCTTAGAAGAGCTCATAAATATGTTAAACCCTAATGTATAAGTATAATCCAATTTTAACAAATATAAACAGTGTAAAACAATCTGAAAAACGATGTTTGTTTTCCTAAACACTCGGCTGCTCTCAGGACCCCCTCCCTATGGGGTTTTTCCACCCACTTGTGGGCGGAGACTATCCTGAAAATTCATCCGGGTTCAAAGATCTTTACTTTCTGTTCATTTCTAAGTCCTCAAATAAAAGATATTTTACTTTATGGGCATTTGCATGTGACACCATTTTAAAACCTCACTGGTGGTTATTATTATTACTGCATGTTTTTTTAGATTACAGTAGCTTTTACATTGCATGGGAACACCAAACAAAGCTCAGCATGACGTCTAAGACCTCGAGCAACAACAGAAACCAGGGGAACTTCCACATGTTTTGCCATATGACAACAATGTACCATTTGTTGGGCTGCCATCATGGGTAAGTGTCGCTCGTGTTCAAAGGGTAACCTTTACATTGTCCTTATATACATAAATAAAGCCCTAAAGGTTTTGAGCCTTGCGACTTTTTTTCTTTCTTTGCCTTTGGTGTTATGATGCATGTCCTCTTACTCACTAATGAAATAATCCCCAGCTGCTTCTCACTCACTCCATTTTCCCACCTAATATTGGTTAAAATGCAGTGAAAATGATACAGTTGTAGGATGCGGTTTCTTGGGCTGCTTTAAAATGTACTGAGGCTGCTTAAAACACAGCAGACAATGAAAATGAATCCTCCTATGCCTGTAAACTGATGCCTGCTTGAATACCTGAAAAGCAAAAAAGCAAAGCAGGAGTAGAGCAAGTGTGTCACGTTTGATGTCATGGTCAGGTGATGTCACTGGCATTAGTACTCGAAGGTATCTGAGCAAATGTCTGCACTGGAAACTACATCATTTTATAAAATCTTTTTTAAGGTGAATGAGATTATGCAGAGAAGTATGGGGCAGATGATGGCCTAGAGCAGGGCTTCCCTGCCTGGGGTGCAGGCCCCCCTTAGGGAGACACTAGAGATCACAGTGGGTGAGCAGCATTTTGTGTGCACTGAGGCTACATGTTAAAAAATGTAGGTAATAACTTGTTTATTGTTCTTGATGTTTGTGATTATTGTAATTAATAACAGGTGTTGACATGATGTGCATGTGAAGATCAACAAATCTCCCCTGTTTAAGTTAATGTATGTATAGGCCTAGGTGCTGATACATCTCTATCTTTATTCCTTATGTGAGGTGTGTGTATGTGTGTGTGTGTGTGTGTGTGTGTGTGTGTGTGTATAAGAGTATAAACAAAAACCTACAACCGCTGTTTATTTTTTGCAAATAAAAGTTAATCAATCACTATATTCTTTTTGAGCATCTTT
>JBBPDB010000001.1:40558840-40578842 GCA_037974465.1 Brachypetersius altus | reverse complement strand
AGTAGGAGTGTCTAACCACTCTGTGGGAGCCAGAACTCTTAATGGTTGGTAGGGGTTCAAATACTTATTTCCCTCAAAGAAATGCAAATCAGTTTCTATCTTTTATTTAAAGTGAGTTTTCATTAAAATGATTCTGTTCTGAGACTTTTCATTTCTTTGTCATTGGACAAACTTACAAAATTCGTGAGGGGTTAAATACTCATTTCCTCCACTGTATGTTTACCGGCGAAAAATAGCTTGCTTTGAATTAGCCTTCGGTGGCTTAGCTTCACCAGTTCGCACTGAAGTGATCAAGAGTGTTTCAGCCCACTCTTCTTTTGATTGAGGCAAAATACAATGCAGCCAATTAGAACTGATCTCATTTACACATGTCAGACTTAAAGGCACAGTAGCAAAAGTAGCCCGTTTCTACCTGTGGGGTTAGAAATAGTTGTGTAAAATTTAGTTACATAAAAACACAAATATCATAGGATGGGGTTGCTGGGGAAGATAAAAGAATAGAGGAATGCAGTGCGTATGCTTTTATACTCCAATGGGTGTAAAAGAGAAGCTGCGCTGAGGCAAAGGTCAGCTGCATGGCAACATCTGACCCAAAAATCTACTGATGAAACCAGTCAAGTGTTTGTTCCAGCCTAACTGAAATTGCTCAATCTGTCCTAAAGGCAACAGAGCAGGGCCATGAGGGGACAGGTGTGTGTGTGTGAATGTCAGTATATATTTTTATTTTTTCTTTATGAGGAACATCTGGAAAAACCTGTAAAAGTGGGGACAAAAAAGGAGACATACATACTGATGGAGACGCACACAGATGTGCTCTTTTGCACAACATATGAAACTTTTTTCCAGGAAAAACTAATCAAGCAGAATGAGCTTTTGGTTAGTGAGGCTTTAGATGTAGGTGTAGCATTACTGGATAGAGCACGACCGATATATCGGCCTTCAAAATCCTTTATCGGTCGGGCTCTATTACTGAATTACATTATTACACAGTTGGGACAGTCCTCACAAATATAGTTATACCAACATGTGTTTGTATTAGAAGTAGGGATGCCCCGATTGCAGTTTTCTTGGCCGATTCTGATTACCGATTGTTTTGTAAGTGTGATCGGCCAATACCGATTTTCCCCCAGATAAGAGAAAATTAGAGCTGCTGCATGTAGTCGACGACAACGACACTAAAAAATGGGTTTCAGCTTTTTGAATGTAACGTTGTAGTTACTTTCCCTGTTTACTTTTATAATAGTGACATATGATAGTGGCAGCTCTACAGCAAATGCAAACAAAAATCTAATTTTCTTTAATATAAAGATTTTAACAAATATTCTTTACAAATTTAAATAAATAAAATATAATACATAAATAACAAATAAACAAACCCCCCAAAGAAAGATCGGTTTCAAATCGGCAATGCGTGTGAGTGATCGGCCGTTTCCGATCACTAGCCGATCAATCGGTGCATCCCTAATAAATACTAAGAGCAGCACTCTTTGTCCAGAAGCCTAATATTTCCATATTTACCAATTTTTTTTAATTAGAGGAATATAGTTCCTAGCTTAAGGCGTACTACCAAGGTGGGCTTGAAAAATATTGTTTTTTGAATAAATACATTATATGTGATCGTTTTCTCAGACGGTCTAGGACCTTTGCACAGTACCGTAGCTCTGTGGTTGTGGGACCAGGTCTGGCAACAGTGAAACATGTTATTATAGTGTGCAAACAAAAGAGAAAAAGTCAAATACAGCTCAGCTGGACGGATCTTTCCTTTGGGTGACTGCACTTATTTCTATTTCTTTTAAAATGGTAATCTTATAATTATCATTGCCGTCTCAATAGTCGTCGACACAAGGGGGGAGAAAACACTCCCAATTGTTTTGATAGAGTAATGATTCCCTCTCTAATCCTCACAAACACACATACTCACTCATACACACAGATAATAGGCTTATGTTTTCCAAACAAATCCTAGAACACATGTCCTAAGCCACACTTGATGCTCGGTGCACAAAAAGTCAAGGCGGCCTCGGCAGCACTCGCCAAGATGCGTTTGGCAGGGAGAGGAACTGCATGCATAGCTTTCGGCCAAATAATGGTGGAGAGAATTCAAATAAGACTGGCATTTCGGAAATCTTTATGCGAGTGCACAATGTAGCGGTCGCATTATGAATGGCCTAGAGAGGTTAAAGCATGCTGTTGTTGAGATGCAAACTTAGACTTGGAAGGAAGAGAGGGAGAGAGATAAACTGTGCCAACCAGGCATGTTATTGATTCTCTTTTATTCAGTGAAGGAGCGAGCTGTGTTCAAGAGGGCCCTGTCCGTTGGGGGCCAACTCTAAGCCCACTCACGCAACAACTGTTGCTGTCAGATCCAAAAATTTAAACACTTCATATTTTTTTTTCAGTTTTGCAGCCAAACGCCTTGCGCTTTGTGAGCCTTGTATAGAGCCCAACCAGCTTAGCCACTCCTTGCGGAGCAGAATCTGCATTTGTTTTGCTTTGTTATCTAACAGCAAACACAAGTTTGCTCCTAGATATGTCATCCTGTCTATTATTTGTTAGAATCTGTGTCCTGAATGCCTGCCTGTGGATTGCAGCTCAAGAAGATTATGCAAGGAAGAACGAAGAGTCTGTGGCAAAATGTTGTCCAAGTGAGAAAGGAAATGAAGTTGTTTAAAATCACGGAAAGCACCACAGCGGAGGACTTCGTAATCTCATAAAGCCTCTGTTCTCAGGACTGAAAAATGGCCATGTGAGTTTATATCAGCGCTCTCGGACTTCAGATGTTTAAGACAATCAGAGAACCACCACGCCTGTGACATACAGTACATACACATTCTGAACACACTGACATCACTCAATATAAGTAGCAATATCAGTGAAGCCTGCAAAGCTATACTGACACATGAGCTACCCAGGAGGAAGAAGATATACTGCAATGTTCTAAATAAATCATTGTCAGTGTACACAGCGTGTTTCCACTGTAGCACCTCTAGGATTTGGATAAAACTCATATTATTGAGATCTGAGTCTTAGGAAAACAGCTCTCAAACAGAGCCATAACAACATCTCACTTATATCTAACCGAACAGAGAATGCAGCTGTATGCAAACATTGTGGCTTTTGGTGTTTAGATGTAGTGGATATTCAAAGTGAAAATCCGCGAAATTTGCATGTTGCCAAATGTGGATGGACCAATTAGGGGTTGTGTGATCTAGGGCTTCAGTGCCAGCCAATGGAACCGGAAATGTTGCAGGAATGGGAGTAAAAAAGATTATACTAAATATCAACAAATCCTCGAATCTAACATCACATACTTAGTGAAGCTTAGTGAGAAGAATAAGTGGATATTACAACAAGGCAATGACTCAAAACATACATCAAAATCAAGCTTGGAGTATTATTTGAGAAATGAAAGACTGAAATGGTCTTTGCCATCTCCAGAATAAAATACTATTAAAAAAACATATACATGTCCGAACTTAAAGTACTCTTTTAAACAATCCCTTTTCTCCCAATTTCAAGAAAAGAAAGGCTGCTGGCTTACTGCAAGAAACACCTGGAGGCTTTGATTTCAAGTACTGACTGAAAGGTCTATTTTTCAAAACATTTCTGTGCATTTTTTTGGCTTGCATCCATTTGGCTTGTGTGTTAGGTCACTGAAAACGGGAAAAAAAGTCCTTCCAGGGTGAAGATTTTCAGAATATCAATTTCCCGTGTTCAGTAAGTCAGAATGTGTGCTGTTTTCTCTTACGTTTACATGATTTTGTGCAATTGTGGGCATAGATGACAAAATAGTGCTGGGTTTTAAATTGTTAACAGGTCTTTTTGCCTGTTTACACAAATCCAGTTACTGTACTCAGAACACGGGCATCAAAACACACTACAGAGCACTATTCTACATCCAGCACTCCCACAGCTTGGGCTGAATCCCAGTAGTTTGGAGGAATGAAGCTTCCTTTCTGATTTGCGTGCCCTGACTTCACCTCATCTGCTGCCCATGACCTCACTCAATGAACCCTTAGCTGTATGATGTGTGGACCATCAGAACAGTCCAAATCAGGGGAAGTTTTATTCAGTTATCTGGATGTAGCCATTTTGTCTATGCAAAGGTGGAATAAACTTCTCTTCATGTTAAAAATCACCTAAATTAATATTTTGACCGGAGTTGCTCAAACAACTCTGTGCCTTTAAAGCCATTGCTCATGCATTGATAATTAAATACAGCCTTAAGAATAAAGCTGTCAAAATAATGTTTCATAGTCTTCGAATACAAGTTTCTTTAAAGAGTCTTTATTTTATGTGAGTGTGGAGAGCTGCACACAAATAAAATGTTCTACCTACACGCCAAGAATGATTTCGGAAGTTAAACAAGTGTAGATGCACTATAGGCATGATGCTTTGTGCATTCAAAATAGGACAAGGCTGTGAAGGGTCCAGATCATCAATCAAAGATTCCCTGGAACTGGCTGACCTGTGAGGACGACAGACCCTGCATGACAATGCTCAAGAGATGCAGCGTCCATGCTGTCAGTCCATTTGCTCTCCATTCAAGAGCCATTTGCCAGGGAAGGTTACTTGTGATTTGATAGATGATTGCATAGTAAAGTGCAGTGCCACAGAGGCAGAAATATAAATGGAACCGAACAGCCAGAGGCTATGGCATGTAGCTCCCCAGCTAAAAATTATGGACATACTATGAAGATAAAGGGTTTGTAAGAACCAGGCAGGCCTTTTGAAGCACTCGTAAACCAAAAGCCACAAAACCACAGTGTCCCACTTGCATATGGATAACAATAACATTCGATTTTAAAACTTAATAAGCAGCATTTTATTGTTGAGTAATAATCCCACTTCAAAACATGCAGAGAAAGCTGTCAGACGTTTGCTTAATTCACATAATTTGCACACGTTTCCAGGCTGGATACCTCTAAAAGGGAGACTGGGTAATTATGTGGGTCTGACTGAGCAGAAAAAGCAGAACTTCACCCCTGAGTACTGAACACACAGTTTAAACTAATAAGGTGCAAATTAAGCAGATGGAGCTCTGGTCCAAATTGACATAGCCGGAAACCACAAAGGAAGCCCACTGCGGGATCTGCTTAAGGAATTATAACTGCTTTTACATTACCTGGTGCATTTTACAGCTTCTGCCGATGCTTGCTCTTGGTGACACACACACACACACATCAGTCTCTCTGCAGTAAAATGTTACAGGGCAGCACTTGTTTAAAAGCCAAATGCTGGCACAGCCTATAGTCCGAGAGCTACAGCCAGTGTGCAGAAACTAATAAATCAATCAGGAGTCTTTCTCGCAGTATTTCACATATCAGATCTGAGCACAGAAAGCAAAGTAACTCAGCAGCAAAATCAGCAGCAAAATCTCATTCCACCACACAACTTCTACTGCATCCCTTATCAACACCACTCCGGAAAGAACACAATCTAAAAGGAGCCCAGAGATCAGAGAACAGTGGGCTGCCTGGACAGCCCCATGTACAAACAAGCAGTCAAACAAACCAACAAACAAACAAACAAGTCAAACCAGTCAAACCAACAAACAACTAGCAAAAGTGCAGACAGGTAGACAGATAGATAGATAGATAGATAGATAGATAGATAGATAGATAGATAGATGGACAGACAGAGGTAAACAGAGCGCCAGACACTTTGCATCCACATTAAACTTCGAAAAAACTTCAATTGCACAGCAGTTTCTAACAAACAAACAAACAAACAAGCAAACAAATGATTTAAGTAAGTGCCCTCACCGCTGTCCATTTGCAGGGTGAGTCGGGCGTCCGTGGCCCTGATGGCGGCGGAGTAGAGCTCCTCTCTGCCCGGGACCTGCGCCTTCCGCTCGGGCAGCAGCCGCACGCGCAGCCGGCCACCTTCGGCCCCGAGCCACCACTCCATCACGCGGGTCAGGTCCATGCGGAGGAAAGTGGCGGAGGAGGCGCGCAGCCCCCCGCAGCCCTGCCGCACCATGTCCTCCCCCACCTCCACCACCACCTGGTTGGACTTGCGACTCGCCTTGCTGAGGCCCACGTGGAGCACACGGGGAGCTCCCCCGTCCAGCTGACCGCGCCCCACCCCCTCCCCGCGCGCCCCGACCTCCCCTTCCATCAGGCTGGCCACGGTCCTCTGCAGAGGCGCGCAGCGCATCCGGAGCCCCGCGCGCACGGAGAGCAGCTCCTGGCTCAGCGGCCGCTTGGAGAACAGCGCCATGTAGTGCCGCAGCAGGGACGGCACGGCGAAGTCCACGGACAGACTCTTCCGCTTCAGGCGCGAGCTCAGCGTCTGGCTCGGGTCCCTCTTACTGCCGCCGCTGCTGCTGTCGGGCCCGTCCAGCGCCAGCACGCACACGACGGAGCACGAGAGCAGCACCCACAGCACCCTGGCCATGTCTCCTGGAGCTCCAGAACACCCCCCCACCCTGCCCAAAACGCACCTGCTGGATGGTGCTCCCTCTTGCTCTCTCTCTCTTAATCTCTCTCTTGCTCTCTCTCGCTCTCTTGCTCTCCCTTTTTCTCTCCGTCCTCATACACGCGCTCGCGTCGCCAAACTGTCCATCGTAAAGACTGGAAAGTGCCTTCTTGCCTTCTTGGCCCCCTGTTTTGCCCCCCACACAGTGGAGGACGCTGCTGTTGCTGGAGCTCCTCGGTGTGCCGCGCTGCTCTTCTCCTCAAAGCCTCCTTGTGTGCGCGTGCGAAAAAAAAAAAACGCTCGCGCATACACACGCGCACACACAGTTGAGAGACGATGCAAGTCTTCTCGTCTTCTCTCTCTCTCTCTCTCTCTCTCTCTGTGGTCCAGGCTCTCCCCACCGGTTGCTCTGTGGAGAGAGAGTGAGTGAGGCTGGAGATGGAGGTGAAGGTGGAGATGGAGGTGCAGAAGCTGCAGAGCTGAACTTCTCTTTATTTCATTATTTCAGCAGCTCCTCCTCGCCCTCGCCACGGTCCGGACTGGGTCTTCTCACTGAAGCGCCACCGAACGCGCTGGACTGTAAGGAGGGAGGGAAAAAAAACACTTTTTTGACGTCATAGCATCCGGTTCGGGCTAAAAACTGAGTGTGTGAAAGAGAGTGTTTGTGTCATCCTGAGGCGACAAGAGAAGGAGAAGGAGCAGTGGGGGATTTGTGGCAGAAACAGTTCATTCATTCATTCATTCATTCATTCATTCATTCATTCGTCCATTCATTCATTTGTTCATTCACTCATTCATCCATTCGTCTTTTTAGACATTTATCGATTGATTCATTCATTCATTAATTCATTCGTTCATCCACTCTTTCATTCATTTATCCATTTAGTCTATATCTATTTATTTACTCATTCAATGGTTCATACATTCAATCAGTGACCTGAGACGCTCTGACCTGCTCACAGATAAAACATTAATTAATGCTATGAATACATTTTCACACTGCACTTTATAAGTATTTTAATATGTTTATAATCACCATTAACATGTTCATTCATTCATTCATTCATTCATTTAGTAGTCAGTGACGTGAGGAGTGATTAGATAACAGTTTCTTTGATGGTTTAAAATACATTTTCCTGTTTCTTCATTTCTTTATTATTATCAATATGAATGTTTTTTATTATCATCATCATTATTGTTGTTGTTAGGAGCAATAGTAGTAGTAGCGTTGTTGTTGTGGCTGTGATTATTTCTTTTACCATTATTACCATCATTAGTTTGTTTTGTTTGTTGGTAACACAGCAATCTGTCATTTCTGGCACTGTGCCAAACCCTGAGTTGCTTTTGGGAAAACAGACTCATTTTAGGTCTGTCTGGTCTGGTGTGATGTTGTGGATGTTGTGGCGATGAAGGTCTTCACCATATATCTCCAGACCCAGACCAGGCAGAACTAGACCCAGAACACTGAACTGGGCCTATATGATTTCTATACCTTCTCAGTATTACTATCATCTAGATCAGCGGAGAGACTCTTCAGTCAGTGATGAGTAAACAGCCACATTGGCAGCGTTTCTGACCTCAGGTTCCTCACGAACACGTCTGTGGAGACTGAAAGGCACAGGCTCTCCACAGCATGGTCACTCCTGTTTCCAAGAGCGCGTTATTCTGACTTTGGCCACGAGGTGGCGATGTAATATACCTGTTACTCAGATCTGCCCAAACGTGACAAGTCCATTAAAGCCTTCATCTCACGGGGACTTTTATAACCTGCCATTAGGCCCGTGTCGCTTTTGGAAATTGAGGGACTAATTGCAAACTGCATTGCCATTCTCGAGCCACGATAGAGAGAGAGTCCAGTCCATTCTGAAATTAATGAATTAAGGCGACGCTATCGTGTAACGCTGCTAAACGAGATCTCGACATGTAGACTCGGACTTTAATATAAATGCACAGCGGTGCTCCGTCTCTCACGTCTCCGTCAGACAGTTCTGTCAGTGGGTTTGGATGATAATTATTCTGTTCATTTGTCACAGGTTCAGCCAAACAGTTGAAGCTCTTGAACTGACAGGGACTGTGACAGGCTTTGACAACTTAACGTTGTCAGTGTGATGTGGGGGCTTTGTGAAATGACCAAAGCATCCATAGACCCAAATAGATGGGTGCATTAAAGTGTAGTAATATGTGTGTGTTTCCCATGAATTTGATCTTGAATACTTTTCCAAAGCACTACAAACTTTAGATCATCCCATTCGACAATGATATTTTCAATATGTGATTTTAAAAAAAAAATTAAAAATAGGGCAGCTAGTTTCCCTTGCGATCGGAAGGTTGTGGGTTCGAATTCCAAGACTGCAGGTGGCCCCACTGAGGCACCCTTGAGCAAGATATCATCTTCACTCACTGCTTTACTCAGGTGAATAGGTTAAGTGAAGATGACTCAAGTAATTTCCTCTAGGATCAATATAGTATATGAAATTACATTTAAAAATGTAAAATGTTGTAATATGACTGAAGGGGCAAAGCATGATTTCATGATTCTCCTGCCCTGACATACTCGAAAGTCACTTTTATTAGTTAATGATGCAGTGCTGTGCAGGTCGATGATGAGATTAGGATGTGAAAAACTGCTTTTGTCTTTGCTTCTGTCTTTTATTCTTTGGTTTTTTGTTTTTTTTTCCAATTAACCCAAAGGTAAAGGGTTGGAGTTAATCTGACTGATGGGGTGTAAAAATGAGCTTCTCAAAACCCATTTGAGTAAATCACTTGGAAAGAGAGAAGTATGTTTATCTTAAAATGGTTAATTAATTAAAAGCATCCGCAAAGATCAGTGTGATGCCATTCCTGGTAGCCTAAAGGCAGCCTGTGTATAATTAATAGACAATCTGATTTGCATAAGGATAGCTTAATAAAGAAAAATATGTTTCTTGTTATTTAGTGGTTTAAGTGCCAAGTCTTGTTTGTTAATCTGCGATGGCCTTTGTATGAGCTCAGAAAAAAACTCTTTTTTGTCTTTTAATCCTTTTTATCTTTATTATTGTTCTAAATATCAACAAAACAGTAATAACAAAGATGCAAGCACAGGCCAAAAACTGTGTGTCGCCTCAAAAAATTATTTGGGAGGGTTATACAAAGCAATCTATAAAACAAATATTATTTTTTTTGTAATAAAACTCAACAGTTGTTTTAGCAGTTGTATAATGTTAGTTAGCAATTAGCAACATTTAATTTGTGACTGTTTCACTGGGGCATTAATATGAGGTGACACACAAGCCAAATACCCACAAGTTGTTTGGGAAGGTTGCCAGTAGAAAGCCTGTGCTGTCAACGACTAACAAACTCAAGTGTTGACATCTGGCCAGATGTTTCTGGTACTCACTGAGACCCAGGCCCATGTTCAGGTAAGTTCACGATAGAATTTTTTTTCAGCAAATACCAGAGGTGGGTTCGGTGAAGACACAAAAATAGCCATGCAGAAAAGACTCAAATCTCTACTGTACAAGATGGTGGTGGACCTGTGATGCTGTTGGCCTGTTTTTATTCCACATGCACTGGATAGCTTCTTCAGATACTTGATGTCAGGGACTCCATCAAGTACCAGCGGATATTAAATCAAAACTGCCTCGGCCAGGAAGCTTAAGCTGGATTATAGTAGGATCTTCTAGCAAGACAATGATCCAAAGCACACTTCAAAAATTCAGAATGGTTCACTGACCACAGAAACAAGGTTTTTTGCCATGGTCACCCCTGTCTCCTGATCTAAACTCGTGGGATGAGCTGAAGAGAGATAGTATCAGATCTCTTGCCATGTGTTCTCCAGTCTCATTATGCATTACGGTAGAAGAAACAGAGGTGTTATCTTGGCAAGTAGGGGCTGCATAGAGTAGTAAATGAAAGGGTGGCAACAGTTATGGAAGGGAGCTTGTTTTACAATGTGTTTTTCTCATGCTCACCGGGGTGCCACAGCACCGTAAGTGACATCGGAAAAATAACGGTGGCTTAAAGACACCAGTTTTGATAACTTACAGTAGTTTGCTAATATGGTCTATGGAGTGAATTTCAGGGCATTCTGAAGTTACGACACAGATGTGTTCCGATGACAGTGATGTAACGCGAATTTTGGTGTATGCTGAACACACACCCGAGCCTAAGACACTTACCTATATTAACGCAGCTGTAAAATCCTAATCTAGAACATAAAAACACATCTAAGCCACAGAAAAAGGAAAATTGCATGAGTATACTGTACTGTAATAACAGAAAAAATGACAAAAAATGAGTGTAAAACACTTGCGCTTTTAAAAGTCCAGATGGCACAGGTAAGGACACAGGGGGATGCCAGCTCCTTCACTCATAAGCCGTGTATTCTGCGTGTTCTGCATATACTGCATATTACCCTATATGATAAACTTCTAAAAGTCTTGTACCAAACCTTTACTGCCAAAAACACATCTTTTGTGGCACATACCACAAAAGTGGACCATTTCTCCTTTTCCTCATGTATGAATGAAGCACACATTTCTTACAGTATATGTTGCTTATATGTTGCACAGCTAATATGTTGCTTATATGTTGTATGCATTTAATATGCATTTTGACTTCCCTATAAACTACAAATGAGGTTCTAATACAGCATATTCAAACACTGTACATTTTATGTAGATCATTTCAGAGTGGGACTGCAAATAAACTAGTTATGGGATTGACCATCGTAAACTCGAAAGGTCGAGACTGTCGTAACCCGAGGACCCCCTGTGTGCAGTTTGAGACAAAGCTTTCATACTGCATGTACCTATTTTAATGAAATAAAAAGTAAAGGAACATATAGCTGTGAGCCATTTAAGGTTGCCGGTGATTTGTGTGTATGTGTGTGTTCACAACCATTATGGAATCAACTTATGAGAGCTCTCCATGAACATGCTGGATACTTTATGAGCCTACAGCAGGAATCTCCCTTTCTGAATCTCTCTCTCTCTCTCTCTCGCTCTCACACACATACACACACACACACATAAACACAAGTATACACACACATATCACAGAGGCATCTACAATGTCACCCTCACATAAACACACTCACATGCACACAGACACATAAGTCGGCTGTTGTATGACATCTGCTCATGGCTGGCTTTGTGATATCTGCGAGGCACGGCAACCTAGAGAGGCATTTGCACAAAGTCGGAAGCCTTTTGTATATGCAGTGTGCCCATATCTTCTGAATATCACTGAAGCCTGGCTGTTTAATTCAGATGTGGAGGTTTGGGAGAACAGATAGCAGCGTATTGGGAAGGAGGTGGGGGTTGTGGCTGTCCATTGAAATTCAGAACATCATTCACAGCAAATCTGAGTGTCTACTTACCCAAATGCGCACAGCTTTGAAATAAGAAGTGAAGTTCCATTTTTTTGCATGAAAGAATTGAATATTGAGCACAAAACCCTCCACTGTGCACCCAGTAATGGCCAAAGGAATTAGAAATGTGAATGGGTGCCTTTGTCTCAGGGTGGCACAAGCCAAATATATTCAGAGCTAGTGTAGAATATGAATGCGAGCCCTGAAAGAAGTTAGAATGAAGAGGAAAATGCTTTAAACTCTAATAAAATGGTGAAGACACTTCGCTCTTCAAATTCAGTGTTTAAAATTCAGACGAGAGGGCGAGCAGGATTTGAAGCACCCTTCCTGAAATGTATTTGTTGTCTCTCCCTTAACATGATTATGATAATAATGTGAGGTGATGTATTTTCTATTATTTTTCTCATGGGTGTTGTTCCAATTATCTGCTGTTTGTGTGAGCAATTGGGTGGGTAACCAAAAAAAAAAAAAAACCAGAAAAAAGCAAGAGATTTTTCTTAACACAATAGAAATTCCCCCAGCCAGTGCCCCAGAGGTTGTGCGTCTGTAAAATTACATTAGTAACACTCAATTTGAGGGAGAAACCAAGACTCAGGATGGGAGAAGTCACATGTTTTCAGGAACTACCAGCCTCCTCCAGCGCCTGTTTCATCAGGGGCTCATGTCTTGCCCTCTCTCATTTGTGAGATGGGGAATGTCTTCGGTGGGAGGAGGAGGAGGTGATAAATTGCTGCGGGATGCGTTCTTACAAAAGCCTTTTTCTCCCCATGACGTGTGGAATAGCCCATAAATCAGATCCTTTACTGGTGCTCCCCTTCCATTCTGATTCAAGCTCTGCTCTCTTAGACTCACCACCACTCTGAGGTGTCGTGCTCCCTCCTGAGCAGGGACACAACCAAAAAAAAAAACCCTTTCCCTGTGCCCTCTCCCCATTTGACTTCTAACACATACAGCTGAAATGATTGAAGGAGAGTTGGGGTGCCATGTACACTTACTACTTTTACACTGGCCAAGGGACATCCATCTTCTTTCCTATCCCCAGTGCATGCAGGTTTTCTCTTTGCTTCATGAATCAAATGCCAACTGCTATGGAGCACTAAAAAAGCTGCGAGACAAGTCATGTTTTATACCACGGTGGGCTTTTTTGACAGCAGCTCAGTGCGTTCAGAGCAATGATCACCCCTGTCAGATTAGTGCAGCGTCAAAGTGAACTTTGAGCGGGCGGCAGAGCCTTTGGCAAGTGGACTTTGGAGGCTTGTGTTAAGGATGCGTGTGTCTGGCCTGCTTTTCGCAGCCTCTGAATTTCCTGTATGAGGTGCCGTGCTCCCCCTCGCCTCTGAGTCACACAACAAAGCCGCACAGCTCATTAAAGAGAATGGGATGAGCCCCTCAATCTGACGCTTTTGCAGAGGGGAGTAGCTCTGGAAATGATTCTCCTGCTAAAGACAAAACAAGGAGCCATCGCTCTTGCAGATGCATCATCATTTTTATCTCCTCCCAGGGAGCGTGTGATGACATGAATGAACCAGACTGCCTGGATGTCGTACTAAATATTGAACATCACCTCCCTTCAATGGCCCATGGACGCATATAGGCTAAAATAAGTCTCCCACGCCTTTCATTTTTGGTTTTCTATGTTCCTCTCCATCAGAACACTTCAGCCCTTATTATCAGAATTTACTGGGGCACGGGGAGGTGACGGGTTGCAAAGTTTAAATCATATCATTGGATGTTTCAGGGGGAAAAGAGGATTTCTAATAGCCTTCGGGCCACGTCGGGTCTATGATTAATATAGGCCTTTTCCATCTCATAAATTTTCTATTAAAAGTTACTTTATTGGATCACTATGATCCTCCCAAAGTATGCCAAAAGTCTCAATTTCCACTTCCTCATAAGGAACGTCTTTCCTGCATGTTTAATTGGGATGATTTTTATTCTTAAACACTTTATTCTGGTCAGTCCCCTACAGATTAGTTATGAAACTCAGTGGATTGTCAGTGGCATTAGGTTATTGCTGGGTTAGAAGAAGGAGTTTAGTTGTGGGATATGGTTAGATTTTAATTTAGGTTTAAGGTTAAGGTTAGGTTTAATAGAATCTTTCATGTTCAGCTTACAGTTCAGTCACATTTAATAGATAATAGAGGAATGTTCATTAAATACAAGGTGAACATCTAAACATCTACAGTGGGATATCCAAATAATGTGCCATCACACTTTTGTGCAAGGAAAAATCTGCCACAGGCAGCTGTTTACGGAAGAGAATTCCGCTTTTTTTAGCCTGAGCTATTTTCAAGACACTAAACTGAGGATACAATTGTGCTTGCGTTTTGGGTGTATCCTCCTATCGGCAATCTAAAGTCAGGCACATAACGGTGATATATGTGTCTCTCCCTCCTCCTTTTGACTGATCACTCTTTACTGCAGCTCTGTCTCTGCACCACAGACTTTGGTTACTGCAGTTTCAGCAGGAAGACCACTATACATTTTTGACTATAATCATGCATTTCTGATGGTATTTTAAACGGAACAGCATCCCAGTAAGTTCTGAAATATTTGATTTAAGAGATGCAGAGGGGTGGCCAAAATCCCATTGTCTTAGCAATACTAGGATAAATAATATGTTAGACTTTGTCTCCATTTCTGTAATGCAGAATGCATTCGGCTGGATGTTCCAAGTCACAGTGTATAATGTGCTGGTTTGAGTGAAAGCAGACGTAACAATGGAGGTTATTGAATTGTTACAACATGCTGAGTGGGAGGAATGTGCAGAACCACTCAAAGACTGGACACAGAGGTGCAATAGTCATGAAGGGTCAGCAGAAACTATATTTATCTGTCACACTGTGGTGTCATGTGGTCTGAGCTCACCTACAAATTTAGAATCACAGTTTTTACAAATTACTGTGGGTCCGCCATCCATCTGTCCCGGTTACTAATCATCGCCTGACCCACTGTTTTTCACCTTACTAATCAAGACCTGACATTCAGCTCTCTGTTTGTGTGTTGTATAAAGGTACAGTGAACCAACAGTCATGTGTGAACACAGCACAGCACACAGTACAAAATTGGTTCATGTATTTATCCATTCACCAAGTGAAGCAGCGGGCATCAGGCGACACAGAGAGCAGTGTGTGAGAACGGTACTTTGCTCAAGAGTAACTCTGTGGTGCCTGTAGCAGTCTTGGGATTCAAACCCACAACCTTCTGATCACAGGTGCAACTCCCTAACCACCAGCTACCTCATGTATTGCCTGCAGTTCTGATTCTTAAGCTTTTTACTCTTCTGACCCTTATGCTTTTATTATGACTTTACCTGTTGCTGTTCAGGCTGCTGGTGGTTTTAAACCTGTGAGAATGTGGCAAAGTCCGGTTAAGTCTACTTATACTTGCACCAAGCTGACTTCATCCTCCAGCTTTATATTTTGTCTAATAAAGCTCTATCAAATAAACCTCTGGCTAATTTATACGTTCTTCATGAGTTAGCGGGGAGTGTAATAAAACTCTGCTGCTGTGACCCTTCAGGACTTGTGCCTGACACGCCTGCTCTCTGCTTCCCAAAGCAACAGCAGAGAGAACCTTCAATTAGACACTCATCGACCCCTCACCGCTTGAACAGCAGGACTTCTGACACACGCTAAGAGAGGATTTGAGAATGCGCTCGGCTCAGCCATCACCAACTGACTAACTTTCTGTTATGAGCTGCCAAACACACATGGATTCAAGCAGTGTGGCATCTTTGTTGTCACTGAGACGCTCTGAGCAACGGGCTGTAGGGAAATCGAGTGCGACTGCCCGCCGTTTGACCAGTGGATCCTTCATTGGCTTGGAAGGACTATGTTTATGCTTGTTTGTGTGTTATGAATCACAAAGGGTTTTGAAATAGCTTTTATAGCATAAACAATCCCAGCTTGCATAATTTACACTGACAAAGCTGCAGTTTAAGACCAAGATATACAAAACTTCTCTCGAACAGATTAACATATATACCCCCCCCCACCCCCCGCCCCTTACAATTGCACACAGACACCATTTCATGCCTTACACTCACTCTCTGAACATGAGAGCTTCACAATTTTATGTGATATGATACGTAATGACACTTCTCCTCAAGCGCAAAATTGTTTTCCTGTTTAATTTAGGCGGCATTCGTCAAAATTATTTCTAAATTACACCCAAAAAAAGCACAACTCCCCGTCTGAGTGTGAACACTGTAATCTTTTTGTTCTGTCCACTGAAACTTCAGTCTCATTTGTAGGCCCCCGAGTCTCGTTGTTTCCTAGTAACCAAAGGTAAAGGCTTTAAAGTGAGTGCAAAGAAACAGAGCATGTGTTTTGTATTCATCCCATTGTGTGTCGGACTAGGCTCAAAACAGCACCAGCACTATGCTAACAAGAGAGAGATACTGTCAATAGCCTGGTCTAGCTGAAATGGACAGGAAGAAGTGGTTCTTATTTCAGGTTCTTGTCTAATCTAAACAGCTTCCAGTGGGGCCAGATGAGACCATGCTAAAAATAAGCTCCCTACCTTTATTTCCACTTGCCCCGTTTTGCTTGTTTTCTCACATTTCGCTTTCTTCCACTTTCTAATATAACACAAAGGTGCCCTTAAAAATGGACAGTATGCATAATTCAGGCATTTCTTCCTTATAATGATGGAATACATGAATGCTCAATAGCACAACAAAAACATAATTGTATTTTCTTGTCTATTGAATTGTGATACAAAGTGGTAAATAATCACATATACACAGATCAGCCATGACCTTAAAGTCACTGAGAAGTGAGGTCAGTTACACTGAGTACACAATACAGGGACACCTGTCAAATGACGTTAGATTAGGCAGCAAGTGAACAGTTCTTCAAGCTGAATTGCTGGAAGCAGGTAAAAAATGTCAGGATCTGAGTGATTTTGTCACCAGCCAAAAAGTGATGGCTTCAGGACTGGGTCAGAGCACCTCCAAAACCACAGGCAGTGTGTGCAGTGGTTCGTATCTACCAAAAGTGGTCCATGGAACAACAAATGGTGAACCAGCAACAAGGTAATGGCGTCCCAAGGCTCACTGAGCAAAGACTACTGCACTGCAAAGTAATGTACTGTTAGAAAAACAGTACAATTACACTTTTGTTATTTTACAATCACAAAATGGAGGAATCTTATAATATATCAGTTGGGAATGTGGCATTGTCAGAACTCAAATTCCTTCAGGTCTACTTTGTTAAACATAACTAACCTCACATTACCTAGTTAAAATAAGATCAATTACTCGTACTTCATCACAACTATGCAGACGACACATCTATCTTTCATTCGGTGACTTTGGTCCAGTGGATTCATTGTGTTGGTGCTTCAATAAGGTACATAACTGGGGACAAAACAGCAATGATCTTGTTTGGGGATTACAGAGGGAAGATTCTCAGTGCCCACCTGGAATCTAGAAGTCTACCCATGTAAAAAAATATTAATCATGGATGGGGTTTTAATGACCACCATAAAGCTATAACAATGTCAGCATTTTGGCACTTTAAAAAACATTGTTGGTAGCTGTTGGCCTAGTGGTTAGGGCAGTCGCCTTGTGATCAGGAAGTCGTGGGTTTGATTCCCAAGGCTGCTAAGCACCCCGAGCAAGGTATCACCCCTACGAACTGCTCCCTGGGTGCTGTGTTCCTGGCTGCTCGATGCTTCACTTGGTGAATGGGTTAAATGCGGAGGAAGAATTTTGTGCCGTACACGCTGTGGTGTGTTCATGTATGACAGAATAATCGCTGTCACTTTAACAAGAGTTTGTCCACACTTTTTATTCCCTGCACTTCGTATTCTCCTCACTGCGGATAGACAGCTCCAGCTCATTCAAAATGTTGCAGTTCTAATCCAAACCAAGGAAAGAGACCACATTAGTCCAGTTCTCAGGATTTTGCACTCCCAGTTCAGTGCAGAATTGATGTCGAACCATTACTCATTGTGTACAAGTCACTCAATGGTTTGGTTCCTGGTGGGTCTCTTAGATTCGCAGGAACTGCTCAGCTAGTGGTGAAAAGAGCCAAAACTAAACCTAGTGATCAAACTGCCCATCAATATCAGATCTGCACCGACTGTAGCTTTAAAAGCCTGCTATGTTCTCCTCTGGATTATTTTAAATATCCGCACTTAAATTGTACTCCGTCTTCTTTTATTGATTGCATATGTATTCTTTTAACTCTTCCGTTTTCATTTTATTTTATTTTCTATTCCTGTAAAGCACACGGAACAACCAATGTGTATGATAATGTGCTGTATAAATAAACTTGATGCAGATTCATGAGAGGTGACAGTTTAATTTCTTGATATTTTTAAACTATGGCTGTAGGCTGGACTCTAGACTTGCAGTACAGTCAGTGCTGGGGTGACCATAGACAAAACCAGGCAGTATCCCAGGGTGGTGCTTGAGGAAGGGTGGCGGCAGTTGAGAAAGGGCAGCATATGTATCAGTCATTCCACTAGTCCTCGAGGAATCCCTCTTCCTCCCCATCGACAAAACTTTCATTTCCAAACCCTCGCCCACCAACAAAATGTTCTCATCCACTCGCGCCAACAATAACTGGCCAACAAAAAGTCATGGCTGGACTGAAGCCGGGGGCAGCAAAATTATGTTTTGCCTGGAGTGGCAAAATGTCACACGTCAGCTCTGATTACAGAGAAATCATCTTGTTACATAAAGCTCAAGTGCAGTTGGGTACTGCAGTAAGTTCACCTCATGTCTGAAAAGAAAAAAGATGGAAGGTTTTGAAGTGTCTGAGTCAAAGTCTTAACTTAACTTGCTGTGGCAGAGCCCTAAAAAGGCAGTAAATGCTTGGTAGTTCTCCACTGTGGCTGAATTAAATCAATTCAGCAAAGAAGACTGTATCAGACTGTATGTTTGGTTGCTGCTAAAGGTGCTATGACCAGTTTTTCATGGGTTAAATTGCATTTTGTATGAGCATCTGAAACTGTTTTGCATGGCAAATATGGAAAAATAGAGAACATTTTCACAGCATTGCATCTCCTGAAGCCCATCTCTTACTGTGGACAATTTGTCAACGTCCATTAATTTCATACATCAATGGAAAAGGACCTCCGGAGGAACACTTTTGATTTCTATTGCAATTATCAAAGCAACAGGTGGGTTACTGTCAATAGTTATACACCACCTAAGTGTTCCTGATACAATGAACAATAAGTGTGGTTTGTATTCACACACTGGCAAAAAAAACCCACATTCTGTTAACAGTATTAAAGGAGGTACATGGCAGAAAGAAATAGAATGACATGTGAGACAGTTCAGCTGCTCCTTCGACTAAGATGGTTTCTGTCTCTCCATGTACTGAGACTGCAGTGGCCCCAGCTGTCAAGCTGTTTCTTGATCACTGGTCTCCCTGAGCATTTAGAGGACTTTTTTTTCTCCTACAAAGACGACTCTCTTGATTTAAACCAGGACCTCTCCTCGTTAGAATGCTCACAGGCAGACGGGCAGACTTCAAGCAGGAGCAGTCTGTGAGGAATCTCTCTCTTGTTCTCATTCTCTCCCCTATTGCTGAATTTCAAAGAATCTTAGCGGAGTGGAAGGGGAGGTGCCGGCAGAGGATTTAAATGGCTGGATTAGTCTCGTTTCTCAAAGCGTCGATTTATCTGCAGCAGCTTTTAATGATCACCTGCCCTAAATGAGCCGAGGCTAAAGTGAATGCAGGCAAACTCTCTCTTTTTTTTTAGCTGATGTGTTTTTTTTCTCTCCCTTTTTTTGTGGGCTAGGGGAAAAGCAGGAGGGAGGGAGGGAGGACAGTAAAAAGGAGCATTTTTTTTCCTCTCCTTTTTCGCCCACTGCAGTTGAATCATCCTTGAGCAAGCGATAGTTCTCCCAGATATTCATTTGCCTTCAGGGCAGATCATAATCCTATTTCCTTCTGTCCTGGTACTTCATCTTTCTCCCCTAATGTGAGTCATATGGTTTTATTGCTCTGAGCCCGTTCTCCACCATCCCTCTCTCCACACTACTCACTCCTAATGGGTGTGCACGTTGATCTCTCCACCCTCAGGAACGCACTTCGTCATCTGACTCTTTTTTTTCTTTCCTTGGATTTAATCTTTTTTTTGTTGTTTTTTAGGTGAGGTACCTTGAAACATGCCTCAAGCATTAAGGAATGTTGCCTTATAATCTATAAGAATGACATAAGATATGTAACATTGTCTACTGATTGAAAGAACATTTATTCATTTATATAT
>JBBPDB010000001.1:40512612-40529020 GCA_037974465.1 Brachypetersius altus | reverse complement strand
ACACACACTCCCAGAGGAGAACATTCTCACATACCAAACTGGGCAAAAGCCACCAAACTAAATACACATCACACAGATGGTGACTACTATGCACACACTAACAGTGGCACTGAATGCTGGGTATAGCAATATGCTGTATAAGTTTCATTTGTTGAGAATACCACCTGTACTGTCTAGGTGACAATATTCCTTTTTTACTGGTACAAGTGAACAATAGACAAGTCATATTGGCTTCAGTGTCCCTGTAATTTGGTGCAATCTGTCATAATAACCTTTTCATAGCATTGTACGCTTATTTTAATTAGTGCATTGACATCTTTCTGCAGACAAGGTCATATCTTTCATTTACCCAATTAGAAATGACTGCAGCTCTGCAGTAGTTTGTACCTTTAGCTGATAACTGATATACTGCTCCAGCCCAAGCAACAAAATGCAAAGGAGAAGTCAGGTCCTTTTCTCGAGTTTCAGACAGTAATACAGGCTGTACGGTGAGCTAATGCAACTGTACTGGACTGTACAGATGCCTCTTACCGTATTGCGTTATCAGGTTACATGGAGTCTGAGATTCTCTGTGTGCTGGATCTTTCTCGGCACACACATTGATCATTGTTATTTTACTTTGCAGTGAAGTACCAGTAGAGAGTGATCCTCTACTTCAGTGTCTCCAAGGAAATACAAATGCAACCTGCTGTCATTTATTATCACCCACCTCTTCCAGGATCCATCCCAGGCTCCATCCAAGAGCCCCTTACCCCACTGTCCTGCACAATTTAGCATTTTGTCTGCCTTTATATATCTGTTGCAACCCAGAAAAAAAATCAATTGGTTAATTATTTATTTAAGGTGTGTTAAGAGCATGGAAGGCTTTCGGTATCAGGGTTGGGATCCCACTGGTCTATAAGAAATATTAGGATCAAAACTTTAGGAGTGAGGTTTATTTTGCAAGAAAAGCGACAAAGACTATCTCAGATGGCTCAAATGGCTTGCAGATTTCTCACATACTTCCAGAACTGTATCTCTGACCGGTCTGCAGCTATGCAGCCCCATGCGCAGCAAGCTGTGGATGCTCTGTCTTCTGATGCCTCTAGCGCTGTCAGCATATACTTTTCAAGCAATTTGTGCTACAGTAGCTCTTCTGTGGGATCAGACCAGGCAAGCTTTTGTTTCCCATGCACATCACTGAGCTTTGTGTGCCCATGAACCTGTTGTTGGTTCACTGGTCTTCCTTCCTTGGACCACTTCTGGATTGGTGCTATTTACTGCTGTAACAGTGTAAATTTCCTACTAATAATGGTTTATCTTATCTTATCCTATCTTCACTGTTTAGGTTTGTTTAGCTAGCAAGTTTTTCTAAACTTTTGACTGGTGGTGTATATTTAGTGTGTGTGTGTGTGTGTGTGTCAGGCTGAGATTGAGTCCCGTGCAGAGCTAGAACAGCGGCTGAAGTTGGCTGAGGAGGCCCTGAAGGATCTGGAGCAGGGTCTGGAATGTATCGAGCGTAGCCACGAGAGAGACGAGAAGATGAGAGGAGATGTCAGCCACCTCCGCAGTGAGTAGACTCATAAAACTTATATTCATGGTATGATTAAGCCAAATTTCCTGAATTCCAAAATTCCTGACAGAACAAATGATTTTTGGTATCATAAATTAAATAAAAATATCTTTATTTACACATTTCTTTTTCTGTTTAAGATCTAAAGTAATAATCTGCACTGAAGAATATTCCAATTATCTACAATTGACTCCTGTGAATTATGTGGTAACCACTATGAAACTGATACACAAACTCATGTCATTATGAGAGTGAGGCGCAGATGGACCCATGTGCAAGTTCTTTGGTGTTTAGAGGTTAAAAGTGAGCTAAACGTAATATATTTTATGATTAAAGTGGTATCATAAGTATTCTCTACAGGCACTCTGGCAAAATGCCTCATTATTGCCTTGAAACCCTCATAAATAGACAACTAGATGCATTACAATGTGCTACATATAATCACACGTTATTAGTATTCTAATATTGCTCATTATATCTGAGGGAGTTCTTATTAAAGAGATACTGGACACTGGATATTGTCCTGGGTTCGTGTTAGTTAAATCCTTTTGTCTGCAGAGTTCTTTGAGGAGTGTATCTGTGCAGCAGAGATCGAGGCCAAGCTGCCTGCCATCATGAAGAACGCTGTGTATCTGCATAAAGCTGCCGCTCGCCGCATCAAGAGCTGTCGAGTCCAGAGACATGCCTCCAGGCAACACTGGCGTGAGTATCTCTCCCCCTCTCCCATCTATTGCACATTCACTCACATGGCGCATACACAGGCACGCTGTGACATTCCGGTGTTATTTAATGTTCTACTTAGAATCATAAAAGGAAATTTTGTATTGAATGGCTGTGAAAAGCAATTGAGCGGTGCTGAATTGGCGTTATGATAGACGATTTTTTTTTGCCAGTGCACTTTGGCGCCCTCATTCAATTTAGAGCTAACTGTAATGATTTCAATCAGCTAAATGAACTCGTTCCACTGGACTAATACCGCCCCACCCCCACCCCACCAAACCCATCTTCCATTTCTTCCTGTGTGCAGTGAAACACTCCAAGTCCTTTGCCTACTCACGCAGCGAGGCTCCAAGCCTGGAGGACCTGAAAGAGACGGCCCGGCGTCTGACCTCCGACAGCTGCTTTAGACAGAGCGTCTACGAGATCATCACCCGCCCAGACGCAGTACAGTCTGAGGACTGAGAATGACGTGAACTGGCAGACAGGGGGTCCTACAAAGGTGAACTGCCTTTTTGTGGTTTTCTATAGTCAAGAGTCACTGTAGTTTCTATAGTAAATCTACTGCTATAAGATATTCTGGAGAACAATTGCGTAATCAGACACAGTTAAATGGGTAAAGGTCCCATATTCAACAATTTTCCTCCCCTACCCATGGGCCATTATTAATTAAAATGGGCTTTTTGGTATGACGAAAATTTAAATTAAAAATAATATCACAAAGTAATTTATTAAAAATAAGGCCTGCACTGTTTCGTACTCTGGAGCCCAAATCACGGAGCAGACAGTGTAAGGGGGGACTGTGAGCCGCAGCTGGAGTTAACCTCTGTTTCTCATGATCCACATCTGTTCAGTAGAAAAAACGTCTGGTCTTGACTTTCTGCCACCTAGGATATTTAATCACTTAGTTAGGATGCTAACGTTTTAAATGTTTGTTACTTCTCTGGCAGCCCACATTATGTTTCTGTATTATGGCTGTTGTGACACCTAGAAAGCAAAGTGTGATTCACTTTTTTGTATAATTTAATTCTTATGTAGTGTACATCTCCTTATAGGTATTCATTTAGAGTCTATATGTTGCATAAATGTTACCATGTAATGCTATCTCCAATAAATTGGACTCATAACATTCATGGAAAAGATCTGAGTTTATTTTCTTTCATCATTCATACAATGTAAAACATTTTTTTAAATAAATTCATCTGTATGTTGCTGCTTGTTCACTCCCATTGCCCTGCTGTGTTAATAATCACTGATGAGCTTCAGCTTCTTTTGCTCTTCAGCAAAAGTGTGGTGCTGGGCCAAAAAGTATAGCACCTCAACCTGTAAAAATAATACAATTTTCAGGCTAATCCTACAGCAAATACGATGCTGCAATATTCCAGTCTAACTATTTTGTCTCTCTTAATCATTTCAGACATCAAGGAGAATGTCGTGTAATAAGAATCCTTGCGGTTTTGATCTATTTACTCATATATTAATATAAGATAGGATCATTTTGTTAACATTTTCATTGTACATTAAGAAAATACCCTGTATTGTCGAGATGAATTGCAAAAAACGCAATGCGTGATATGAAATAAGGTGATATTACTGCATACATTTTTCACCAAGCACCACTACTTTGCTTTCAGTTTCCTCAAAACTGCAACAAAAATACGGTCGCGTTTCAGTGAATTACAATGTAAAGATGACAAAGTTCTTTTCTCTTTTCTCCTCATGTACTCTTTGCTGATACCTTATTTGTACTTCAAAAAAATATACAATTTAATGCTTATCAAAGTCACAATCACCATTTACACAAGCTTAATCACCATGTATACAGGAGAGGAGAGGAATACGGGGTCACAGGCATTATATAGCATTCGCTGGGGACAGTCTGTCAGATGAGTCGATGGATGCCATCTTCATCATCATCATCTCCACTCGTACATAAACTTGCAGCCTGAGGAGCAAATCAACATGGCCTCTTAGTATTTCTGTTTTACCAAAATAAACGTTGAAGATCCAGTAACGGATGAACTGGAATGTCACTGTGTCGACCATAAATATTAACACAGGGCTGTTTTTTGCTATAAGGGCGTTTGCTGAGCGCCTGAGATGATTGACGGATTGTCTGTCTTTTGTACTAATATGATATACACACAACTAAACCCTGATATTAGTTTTGCTTAAGTTTTGAGGTTTATAGTATTGTAGTATTACAGAAGCTAAAAGTACATCATTTTGATATTAACGTGCTTCAGATAAGATTAACTGTTATACTCTGTCTTAAGAGTAGTAATTATAATGTAAACTATTGTATGAATATATATATGAGTACTGAAACCTTCATAAAACATGGATTATATGTTGGGTGTTTGGTTATACTCCGTGTTGGGGGGTAAACACACAGCTGTCCTGGAACTGTTTATACTAACTTCCCAGAGTTTCACTTAGTATTAGTCGTCATCATTTTAATGAAGCATAACTGGCTGCATTTCATTCTAGGCCACTACCACCATATGATGTGGGTCCAAAATAAAATAATTTCAAATACATTTTGTATTTTTCCTTCCAGTTAATACAGATTTGTTTGTGTTTCATGTAGAGCTTTTTTTTTTTTTGGCTTTTTATGACAGTAATGTAGACGTAAGGCCATGAGAAGTGAGATTACTTTTCCTTAAAGTAATCAGTAAAGTAACTAAAAGAAGTAAATTGTAATACAAAATTCCATTTTGTTTAACCTACTGTACCAACACCTACCAACACAAAAGACAAATCTGACGTCATATGAAAATACTGTGTGTATGTATTAAACTCTCTGAATCCAAAGTACATTTCCTTCATGAAGAATCTCGTCAAACCTAATCCAGCTCGTATCTATAAACCTTTATGCTTAATTTCAAACAGACTGTGACTCAGCTGAAACTACAGCACTCTTACATTTACAAAAATGTCCTGCAGGATTATGCATCTAATTTATCTAAAATAAATTAGTTGGCTCTGAAATACATTTTTGTCTCTTCTATCAGCATCTGGATTAAAGGATGATTAAAAAATGGACAGTGAAGTAGACAGTGAAGCTTGCAGAGCGGGGGGTCATGATCTGATAGGATTTAACAGCCAGCCTTGTCCAGGAATGCAGAGTGCAGTGCTTTTCTGCAGATATCAATCTAAACTGTCCTCCAATCCTGTCATCTGAAAATGGGCCAGGATGAGATGGCACTTTCAGTGTGTGGTGGGAAAAATCTGCGTTAGACCCAACCCACCACTGCCTCACTGGCAACCCACTCACATTCTCGTGATCCCTGGTGATTTCATCAAAGGCCTGGGCCACCGGCTCTATTGCACATTGCTATGGCAACTACAGTATAAAAGTGCAGTTCATTATCTACACCCTGTCTGTCTTCCTTTTATCAGTCATGGAAATTGAAGAACTTGTAGATTTCCTTCATCTGCTGCATATTTGTTTGGATAATTTGCCTGGAAATATCTGACTGCAGTCTGGTTCTGTCTCGGTTTGCATAGAGGTTACACAATGCTACTCAATTTGTATTCAAACAGTGAGCAGTACACTCTACAGTATGCTCTACTGACAAATGAGAGTGGTGTTACACAGTGGAAAGAGAGGCATGTGGGGTGATTCTCTGAACAGAAAACAGAAATCATGTTCCTAGAAAACCACTATTTGTACACTAAATTACCATAGACAGTAATTTTCCTATAATTAATCATTTTTTCCTAATAACAGAAAACTGACTTTTAGTGCAAACAGTCTTAAAGATATTGTCTATGGCAATGGACTACATGCTACAGATGTGGATCACAGTGAGGAGACTGAGCAATGTTAAGAGAATTTCTTTAAACAGGAAGAATAGAGGACATACCTGAGTCTGACAGATTGCAGAGAGCCTGATGCTGAGCCAAGACTCAGCTGCTTCGTCAGCAGTTGGACTGTGCTGAGATCACTCTTTGCCATGTCACCACTCAAGACCTGCTCTATCAGCGCTTCGGTGTTGTATAACACTCACGGACAAGTTAATGGTCAGCAGATATCTGTAGGACTTCTAGCAGAGTCCTGCATTCAGTTCAGTCTTATGAAGGGGTCTTCCTTCTGTTTTGTTCTCTTTTGCAACCTCAAAGATGGAGAGATGACCAGCTGGCTGGTAAAAAAAAAGTATCTCTTTATAAATAGTCCTTTGTTCCATTTGGCTATATATAAAATAGAAACAAAAACAAATACAAACAAAAACCAGGCATGTCTCAGCAAACGTATCCACATACAACCAGCAAGTAGTCCAGGTAATAAAACAAGGGGAAAATACTTCATACATAATAAATGATCCAGCAATTGGGACAACTCATGATTCTATGACAAGATATGATACTTGAGGACACATCCAGCAATGCCGTGGGCCTACTTCAGTGATGAGGCTACCATGGAGGCTCAAGCAGCTCATTACTAGCAGCAGGTAGATGGGAAGAGTAAACAAGCTGGTAGAGTCACTTTTCATCCAAGCTAGCCTTTAACTGTGCCTCCAGGACCATCTTGTCAAATGTGCGCATGTTTGTTTCTTCTCGAACACGATCTCTCACATGGAAAGAGGCACGTGCCACGGATCGGGCGCTTTCCAACACAGCACGTTTTTCACGGAAAATCTGTTCACTTTTCTCCAGCTTGCGCTCTATGGACTGCAGCAGCCCGAGACGCCTCTGCTGCTCTTCCTCCTCTACCCTCTGACGATTCAGCCTCTGAAGGCGCTCTTTCTCCAGCCTGCTTTGAACCGCGCGCTGGGACTTCTCTTTCGCCTTCTCCTCGGCCGCCACTGCGGCCTGCTGCGCGCGTTTCTCCGCCTCCCTAACACGTGCCTCCATCTGTTCCTTCTGCTGCCGTTCGCGCTTCTCAGCCACCTTCCTGGCTTTCTGGATCTGCTGTTCCTCACGTTTGGCCTTCTCACGCATCTCCTGGCCGCGGCGTTCCTGGATCTGCTCATAGTTCTCCAAAGAGCGACACAGCTTCTCTTTGGCCACTCTGCGTGCTTCTTCACGCTCGTCTGCCTCACGGCGCGCAATCTCTTGGGTGAGGGCTGCATGCCGCCGCTTCTCTGCACGGTTCAGGCCACGGCGCTCCTCCTGGATCTGGTGCTCACGCTCCTGTCTCTTTAGTTCAGCAATGGTCAGCTTCTCCTTGAGGAGCAGCTTCTCCTGCTCCTGCATGGCAAAGCGTTCATCTTCCAGGGCTTTGAGGTTCTGTTCCTGTATGACCTTCTTCTGCTTCTCCTCCCGAGCGACCTGCTGAAGTTTCTGCAGCCTGCTTCGCTCCTGTTGCTCGGCCAGCTCTCTCCAGCGCTCCTCACTCTCTGCCACTTGGCGTAACTTGGCTGCTGCTGCTTCCCGCTCTTGTTTGCCGAGTCGGCGCTGCCTCGTAGACACTTGGGACTGCCAGGCTCTCTGGCACTGAAGCATGGCCCGTTGCTTCTCTCGTTCCTCACGTTCACGCCGCAGCTCCTCCAGGCGTCGTTCGCTGTCCCACTGCAGATGTGCCACATAGCGTGTCTGGCTCATGATATCCTCCTCTTGGTACCTAGCTAGCATCAGTGCCGCAATCTTGCGGTCACGTTCTGGCACAGCCTTTAGACCTCGACGCTTGACCTCCTTCACAATGCGCTCCACCTTCTGCATGGTCTGTGGAGAATGGCTTAGATCCCCCAAACTCAGGCTTCGGCCCATCAGAGAGTTAAAGGTGGCTAAGGTGCGAGCTCGGGGGCTGGAGGTTTTACCCCAATAGTCTCGTGTCCCATCCCAGCTGTAGGAGGAGGATGCTGACTCTGAAGAGGCACAAGTGGTTGTGGCTGTGGTAGTGGTGGAAGTAGTAGAGGAGCTAACTGCTTCCCGTTTTCTTTGTAAGGATTCTAAAGAGTGGCTTCGTTCCCTCATCTTTGACCTGCCCATGACGTGTCCATTATGCTGAGCAAATGGACTACTGATGCCATTGGCAGGGCTTTGTGCTGCAGATTTTGAAACAACTGGTGCCAGTGATGTTGGCATCCTTGGAAAAGAGGAGGGCTTTGGTGTTGATCTGGGGAAGGTATTTGCAGACTTTGTTGGCGCACTAGACGTCTTTTTGGACACAGGTGCTCCTGCTGTTGACTGAACTGTCTTTGTGTGATTTTTTGGAGCAGCTTCAGTAGCAAGCAACTTTACAGATGTCCCTCGAACAGCGTGGCCAGAACTTACAGGGCCAGCTTTTATGGGCTGAGTTGGACTAGATTTAGGGGAGGAACCTGCACCATGGTTTGGTGTTTTTGATAACTGTTCTGAGCTTTGAGGTGTGACTTTTGAGTTGGGTCTTGAAGTTGGTGTGATCTGTGTTTTTGATGGACCACTGCTAGCAGGTGACATTTTGGGCGCAGGCTCAGAGCTAACAGAACCATGACCTCTTGGCTGAGATGATCCATCATTGATTGAAGCCTGAGGCTTCTCTGAAGCCAGTGATCTGCTGCTGTTGTTAAGCGCAGCCTGAAGGATCCTTCTCTTTTCCTCCTGAACTATCCTCTCTCGTTCTTCTCTGCACTGTCTCAGTTTCGCATGCCGGTCCCTCTCGTACACCTCGAACATCCCCGTGGCGACACGCATACTACGGCCAGGTGCCTCCCGTGCAAAGTCGGATAACGGTCGAGGCAGAAGCTCCACGGGTTTGACTCCACATCGTGCACATGCCTCCAGTGAACGAGGGCTTGTGAGCACATAGCGGCTCCCTTCTGCCACTGGCGAGTCAAAGTTGTACAGGTCCAGATGCAATTTAGGATGCTCAGGCTCGCTGTTCTGAGGCCGGCTAATTTGAGGGCTCTGTTCAGGTTCAGCTGTAGGCTCATCTGTGCTGCCATGAACAGCCTCTTCTTTTTCTCCATCATCACTCTGCTCAGGGAGACAAGCGGCTTCGGAGGCTGCAGCTGGGGTCTCAAACTGCGGCCCTCTGATCTTACTCTGGTCCTCGGGTTCCAGTGGATCCACCATGGTGGGCTGTGGAATAAGCAAAGGTGAGTAAATAAGTGGAAATGTTGCGGTTTGTGCTGCAGTGTGGAACTGTAGAGAACAGGCAGATTTTCAAAAGGATTAAACTGTTTTGGCCAGATCAGAGCTTAAGGGTGATGCAATCCAAGGATACAGGATGCGGCCCAGCTTCCACATGCATTTATATTTTATGCTCTGCTTGTGCTAATGAGGCCAGGTTGCCTTAGGATAAAGGCATCACACTGGGCAAAAACAAGAGAGATGAAATTATGTGTGTGCTATTTTAGAGGCAGGGATTCTGTGCATGTCTGTCTATCAGCTTCCCCCACTCGACAGCAAGCACACACACTCAGACACAGGCCAGCTACTCCACATCAATGCGTCAGAAGCCACTCACGCGTAAACACATTATATCCACTATAATAAACGCCATTTGCGTTTTCTGCCTCTATTCCAACGCAAAGCACTTTACCCTTGGCCTAATCCCGACCTCATCTGTGAGACAGGGCGCACGCATTACCACACAGGCCCGACCTACTGTTTATACTTACTGAAAGTGGAGATAAAACCATATGTATAGAAGCTTGTAAACATCCTAACATGAACCATCTCGCCAAACAGGCCCAACACTGAGACCCACCGCTGCAGGACCACTGCGGAGCAGCTCCTGCCACATGCACCCTCAGAACAGTGGTTTGAAGAAGAAATCCCACCAGAAATACGTCTCAAGTTCCAACTGACCTCTCAGTTCTCCAAACGTTTTCAGAACTGGGTTGATCTGATCCAAGCAGATGCATTCAGCCCCCCTTCCACACTGCATAATACCGTAGGGGGGGCTACAGGGGGTGCATTGCGCGAAGAGGTCTTCCTCCTGATCTGAACGAAATCACGACCACCACACGACAGAAAAATTCCCAAATCAGTCCCAGGTCCAAGTGCTGCCGCCTCGTTTATATGGTCCTTTTCCTCTTCCCTCTGTCTCGCATCAGTATCCTTCTGGTGTTATTTTTTATTAATTTATTTATTTTTTCCTCATCCACCCGTATTCCACTACTCCCGCCCCCTATGCTGTGATTGGCTAGTAGTAGAACGCATCCTGCTCCAGGATTGGCCAGTCACATCCCAATTGATGAGTAATTATTGTTGAGGTGTTCATCCTCACAGACGAGTCAATCAAAGCGGCCTAATAGACGCACCTGGCCAATCGGAGTACAGGGGGGCGTGGCTTTTCGGAATACAGGTGGAGATAAATGCCTCCACCTGCTGTTCTCCGTTCGCATCTCTTGCTCCGCCCCTCTGTGACAGGGGGGCTAAAAATATCCAGCACTTTCTCGCCTTTGTCAGTTCAATATGGTCCATCAGCCTCATGCCGCCTGTTTTTTAGTGATCACATGGACTGTTTACATGGGGGATATTTGATGCATACTGTAGTAGAGTCCAAGCGGCATAATTCTAGCTTAAAAACAAAATAATACATAAAATGCGTGAAGCACATCAGACTACATCTGTGGGCTGATGTTGAAATAATGAGGCTGTAGGTTTATTTGTCTCTGGCGTTTTAAGACAGATCTGTTCAGGGGGTCTCGATTTAGAATTTGCTTTAGGCTATATTGCCATATCATAAAGCATGCTTTCCATGATTCAGGTGTAAAGGGAATGTGAATTTGTTATAACGTATTAACGGGTATAAATACACGATATAAACAACGGTCAGGCGTCCCAATACTTTTGTCACATAGTCTCGTTCACTCCCCATTTCTTGCTGCAGCAATAGTATGCAGTAAGACAAACTTTGCACAAGGGGGCGCCAAATGCAAAGGACAACAAGCGGAAGACCCGAACTCTGCAGGATTATTCACTTAACCAGTCCGAGAGCAAAAATCAGGACTGTCCAAGCGGATAACACTTCAGAGACATTCTCAAGTACCGTTTTATCTAATATAGAATTACTGTTGGTCTTAGAGTTAGCACATTTCCCACCTGTGGAACTTATACAGGGTTATCTTATCTTATCTTATCTTATCTTATCTTATCTTATCTTATCTTATCTTATCTTATCTTATATTATCTTATCTTATCTTATCTTATCTTATCTTATGGTAAATACCCTTAGATTTCACCCAAATCAAAATAATTAGCTGCTGTCACCTAGCCTAGTGATCTTGAGGTCCCTGCCAGGCATTTTTTTTCTGTCTCAAGTTCCAGCACAGTATTAGAGCAAGAATGTGGACCACTTTGAGGAAGTCCTGATTTTAAAACCACCGTCCTTGCCATATTTTTAAAGCATATACGATATAGCTGTCAGTCAGAGTATGACATCAGAATCCAGACCTATATGCGTCTTTTCAATTCATTACTCACCATAGCAGCTTTCACTAAAGAACCATGAGGTGTGCTCTACAAAAGAAACATGAGTTGCATTTTATAGACTGAATGCATTAGAAGGACAGAAATTCATCCCAGTTTCTAATTTTTATCAACATGCAAAATGATTCCAGCAATCCGAGCAAGTATAAATATTTTTTCCCAATAGAACAAGAGGGTTTTCCCCCCCAAAAAACCCATGATTGTTGTTTATACAATTCTCCAGTAGGGATGCCCCAGAGAGTGGCCCAGGCAACAAGCTGTAAACTGTTGTGTTCTGTGGTCTCTATGGGATCATATTAGAAATTCAGAGAGATGGATACAAGGTACATATCCTTGGACCATACTTCATAAGGAAAGATTATTTGTATAGTTATATAAAAATAGTAATGCTTAGAAAAAGGCCTAATTATGAGTGTATATACTATAAATAATTTGAATACTACTACTACTACTGATAATAATAATAATAATAATAATAATAATAATAATAATAATAATGATAACAAAACTACTATAATATTAGTATTAGTATTATTAGTATTATTATTACCATATATACTGACCACTGAAATCATTTCTTAATTATTCCCAATTGAATATATTTAATAGTCAGACACATTGTGTTCTCTAATCTGATTTTAGAACACTTGATTTACTGCAGCCTTGCTATTTCACATGTTCGTACATTTGCTTCTCTTTGTGTCCCTTAGGCCCACCCTGTGGGTACACGCAGCCTGTTGGTTTGGGGAACTGGATTAGATAACTGGTGGCATCTGCAGCGGTGACCCACTAAACTCTTGACCTGGTGGGGGAATAGTGCGAGTTTAATTGACCCCACCCGTGGGCCATATCAGAGGAGCAGTGAGTAAGAAGTGACAACAGGGAACGTGCTGGCTGCCTTGTAAATTGGGGGCATGGGATGTGGCAAGGGGTTGCGAGGGGTGCAGCCACTGCACAGTTCACTGGTGCGGGGGTATGTCCCCGGAGTAGGACTGGGGGGTCACCGAGAGGTGAGTTTCATGGTGCAGCTATGGAACTCAGGCCTGAGGCTAGTTTTGAACGGGTGTGTTTCAACACCCTTTCTGCTCAATGATTTGTCTTGCTGGTATTTGATGTTTCGTAGGCCTGGGTGAACTCACTGCTCACAAACCAAATAAAACATGGATGTAATGCTGGATTTTCCTCTGGTAATGACTTTGAAAGTCGTTTTAATGAGCGAGAATAATACGTCTGTAAATAATATTTTTGGTGAAAATATCATGCTTAAAGATATTCCAATTAATTGAGTTTTTCTTATTTGATGACTGGCATTTCATTTATTGATGGGTGAAATGGGCACATTTTTCTTGACCACCAGTGACCCAACACTAGGGAACCAAATTTTTGTTTATAGCATCACCCCAGAGAACCACTATTGGCACCTTTATTTTTAAAAATGTAAGCGTCCAGTCATTAATACAAAACTAAATATGAAGTAGGACTGTTTTGCCAGATTTAGGACCCGGTGTCCTCCCGGCGGACTTGTCCTTGTGAAGACCGAGACCTCTGCTTGCCCCCAGTTCACATTTCCAGCTTGGCTTTGCCAACAGTGAAGGCCACGTTTTCCTGACAGTTTTGACAACTCACAACTCTGTGCTCCCAACCCCTAACCCCGCTGCGCCCGGACTGGCACAGAAGGAGTGAAGCCCCTCAGTGGTGGGGGAAAGGTCCCAGAGACCAAGCTGTTAATTCAATCAGGAGGGTGGTATGCTCAATTAGGCACCCATAAGGGCCCAGGAAGGGTCCTGGGGCCCAGCGGAGGGCAGGCAGCCCTGCCCCTGAGAGCCATTAATTGTAGATGACAGTGTGTAAACAGTTGGGTGAATAGGCGGCGCAGGTGCTGGACACCCAAGCCCTGTTTCAATAGCTCTTTTCACACCCAGATTCCCTCTGTACTCACTCGCTCTCGCTTACTCACTTATTCCTTTCTTAACGTAAGATGAGGTGCTAGAATGATGAGGTGGGGAGCCGCTGTGTTTGTGTGTTAGTGTTTAAAACTGTTGAGTGATGCTCTTAAAAATAAAGGGGCCAAAACGTGGGATCTTTGGGGCAACACCTTAAAAGAGCGACTTGCAATGGATGGTGCTGTGAAGAACTGTTTTTTGAAGTGAGATGCGAAAGTGTGTCAGACTGTTTTAATCTCAGGCCTAATCCATCATAAGGCTTATTATTCATTAACTCCACAGACTACAATGCAGATGGATGTAATACCTGCTGGCGTGTCCTGGCCACTGTAGGTTCTATACTTGGGAGTTAATTTTTTACTCTTTTCATGGTTTGGTTTGGTCCTCAATTTCTGAGCCATGGTCCAGTTGGGTTTATTGTTCAGCTTGGAACAAATGTACGATTTTTCATTAAACCTGAGTTTGATGCAAGATTTGCAAAACACAAACCAAAGTTCAATGAGTTAAAAAACAAAACTCACTTTTACCAGACTCTAGATATTGTGTGTTGAAAGTCCAGCCAGGTGCACTGCATTAACAATGTTGGGGCAGGAATGGTGCTATTTTCATTCAGCAACAGCCTGCCTCAGCACATCAGTCAGTCGGTCTCTCGTGCTCCAGGAGAGCTAGATTTGTTATTTTCCTATGTGTTTTCTAGTGTGCTGTTACTATAACAAACCTCCCTGCTGCTCGAGAAGTCCAGCTATCCAGTGTGAGTGCAATGAATGATGCCTTTCCCAGCTCTTCAGAAAGTTTTGCCTTTGTTTTCTCATTCACGGTGTACACCGTGTGTGTGTGTGTACTGCAGTGCGGTCGGCTTGGAATTTTGTAGGAACCGTATTCTGCTGAACCACAGGTTTCAGTTTTGGAGCAGAACCGATATATCACTGTTCTGTACCAAGTAAAGGTTTGTCCTGGAACCGCTCATCCCTGCAAGGACCGAATTCTTTATTTTTGTGTACGTAGAGACCTACTCGATTAGCTGTTGGTGTAATGTAACAGGGAATGGGCCTGGATGGTATTGGCCTGGTTTGGAATAGAAGGGCAACACAGATCCAGGAGTGAGAGCCCACTGCAACCAGTACATGTAAAAGATGTGGAATTCTTTAAATGAAAGCCAGATGAGAGACTTTAAAGGGAGTGGGCTCTCCTTCTGACCTCACATTTTTCTGTGTGAAGTCCCCCGTCTGTCCATCTTTCTCTTTCTTCTCCCACCTAGCTCCTTTTCTTTTGTTCTTCTGACAGACAGTGTCAAAGTCGGTATGTATGATGAATGCAGAACGAAATGCTTGAGGCCATCAATTCCTGGCCAGGACCAAGAACTTCGTCCCGTATGAAGTATCGCCTCTAAAATATTTAAGTTTTCAAACACAGTTAAGGCTAGAAGATGCTGAGACATCAAAGCAAACACTTTTAAAGGAGAGAAAGAAGAGCATCTGAAAATGTGCCCAGAGCTGTATAGGAACATGTCAGAATGTCGCAAATCATAGTGACGATAATGAAGGAAAATAGAGTCCGAGCCTCGTAGGACCGAGATGGTACACCACATGCTGGTTCTGAAGGAGTCTGCAGTATAATTAGAAAGCTGGTGAGGGTATGCGTGCCTCGGAGGGGGTAATTGTTGTTAAAACATATTAACAATCAAGAAAACTTCAGGAATCTCCCAGACAGTGTGAAAAAGGCCGGACCAAAAAAAGTCCCCTTGATCTGGCGAAACCACAATAAAGCTCGGTCCAGATGTCTAATTACGCAAAACCGCAACTGGCTTTAACAGCAGTGAGAACTGCACAGTATAAAATAGGCAGGTCACTTAACTTGAAGTGGGCCTGTCATGCTTATCTCAGACATCAAAATAATACACAGGCTGGGAGGGAGGAGGAGCGTCTCTCTGTACGTTTGTGTTGATTAAAGGCATGCAATGTGCACAACCCTCCGATAATTGAACCCAAAATCGGCAGGGTGCCGCTGGCTGGGGCTGGCCTGTCCTGTCTACAGACACCTGCTAATTTTCTGCCGGCTTTGTTTGCTGTAAACAGACAGTGGACAGCCATTGAGGATTTATCGAAAGGGCCGGCGTGATAATTGGGCAGCACAGGCCCTTTTCTTTTTTCAGCTTGTTCGTTTGTACGGTTCTGCCTCTTGTCAGGTGTCAGGTGGTCGTTTCAAGTCCAGCCAAGTGACAACACCGGTCTGTGTCGGGCGACATTTCTTCAACAACGCTTTTCACACCCCAGAAAGCCCTCGCGCCTTTGTTCGGGTGTAGTTAAGGGAGAGAGCGCAGGGAAAGTGGATACAGGACATAAAGTGATCTCGTTAACATTCCATTAGACACTGCTGTTCCCCTCCCCCAGACTAACTTCACACAGGCCTGGCCAGCAGTGGACCAGCTGGCACAGTGAGGGAGTAGCACAGCCCAGCCAAGCCCCCAGGGGAGAGATCCAGCACTGCAGCGGGGCACAGCCCACCTCTCCACACCTCTCGATAGCAGCGCTGCAAACAGACACTCTGTGTGCCCATCTGAAATGCTCACCTAAGATAACTTCGGCCTGAAAACATCACAACTTCCTCATTTCTCAGCACCTCCTTTATTAAATCTGCTTCTTCCATCCATATCTCTTACTCTCTCATCCCCCTCTCTCAAACAAACACACACACACACACACACACACACACACACACACACACTTGTCTATGCAACATCAGGACGTGTCTTTATGCAACATCAGGTCGTGGGGTAATATATATATATATAAAGTTTTTTGATTATAAAGCCGAAAAGGTTCTTTGCATGTTT
>JBBPDB010000001.1:40490121-40512512 GCA_037974465.1 Brachypetersius altus | reverse complement strand
ATATCTCTTGCTCTCTCCTCCCCCTCTCTCACACACACACACACACACACACACACACACACACACACACACACACACACACTTGTCTTTATGCAACATCAGGTCATGGGGTAATATATATATATAAAGTTTTTTGATTATAAAGCCGAAAAGGTTCTTTGCATGTTTCCACAGGAGAACTGTATTGGTTTGCAAAATTGCCTTTCATTGACTTGTCCAAAGGAAGAAGAATTTTATGTGTTATACCTTTGAAAGGTTCTTCACAATCACACATCCGACTTACAAAACTGTTCCTTTTAGGATAAAAATTGGTTCTTCAGTGATCACGCATAGAATCCTGTCTGGCACTTCTGCCTGTGGCACCTATACGTATGAGAAGCTTTTTAAAGGGTTATTGGAAGGGGCCTTGTTCTTGTAAATAACTTTTACACTATATAGAGGTTATTTAAACATTTAAAAACTTCAGACACACATGCCTCATTTCTTTTGAGAACTAAAATAGTTATTGGTATCATGCAAATTATGCAAGATCCGTTCAAAGCATCCCTTGGGGACCTTTTCTTTGAGTGAACCGTTGGACTTGTAGTTTTTAATAATACAAAAACATTTTGGTTGGAGACAGGAGTATATATCTATTATGATATTCCAGTACAGACCTAGTTGGAAAAAACACGTCTGACACTATTAATCTGTAAATAAAAACGCAGAAATGTTAGGAATGCTTATAATGATGTAAGGAGCCACCGAAGATTTTGAAATGACCGCGAAAGTGTAGCATCAAGAATGTAGTTTGGAAGTCAGAATATCTAGAATTAATCATTTTCATTTTTGCAAAGCAAATTTTAAGACAAATAACTTGACAAAATAAAGCCTAAATAGATAATTACAGATTTATCATCTTCTAGTATTTATCTTCACATAATTCCTCAAAGTACTGAATATATATTTAATAACTTATTCATATTTAAATAAAGTTGACGTAATATTTGTTGTAAGTAAAAATATCACTGGCAGTTCATATGTTCAACATATATTATATGTCACAAGAAAGAAATAATTTTGCTTTACCAGCTTTAATAATAAAACACTGCTCAGTCAGAAAATTTTATCCTGAAAAATATATTCTTCCAGAACAGAAGCTTCTCTCTCTCTCTCTCTCTCTCTCTCTCTCTCTCTCTCTCTCTCTCTCTCTCTCTCTTTCTCTTTGTCTCTCTTTCTAACACACACACACACACACACAGATACTACAACCACACAGATTCGTTGTTTTGGGAGAAAATCCCTCCAGTTGAAACAAGTACAGAGACTGTTAATTCTCACTCTAATTGTGCCAGTCCTAAGCTTTCAATGGCTCTAATTATAAGCCCGCTCAGTGATGATCTCCAAAAGTCTCGCCCTGTCACGGCCTGCGAGTCCTACGACTGAATGATGTCGAGGACAAAGAGAGGTCTGCTGGAATTGTCAAAAAAACTCTTTTGGAGGAAGACTAGACAGTCTTTTGAGCTCTTTAAAGCCATTCTCCTGTGAGTGACTCTGTGTGTGTGTGTGTGTGTGTGTGTGTGTGTGTGTGCATGTGTGTGTGAGGGAGAGAGGGAGGGGGCAGTGTGTGGAGCAGGACACCTGCACAGAACTCAAAGCCCCTCTTTCTCTGCCTCGCACTCTCAAACACACACCTACTCGAACTCATACACTCGAATGGAGAAAAAGTAATGAGTCGCACAAAAAGAAAGAAAAAAAGAAAGAAAGAACGGTGACCCCTTGTGGGTTCACCTCCCAAATCTAGTCTCCTTTTACACCCTCACTATCCTTGAATTAATATCATTAGATTATTAGTAATATCACTATAATAAACAAGCAATAGGTGTATGTATAATATTACATAACAGTTATATAAAAGGCTACAGAAATAAGTTATAAATTGTAAGTATCAATGAAAACACACATAATGAGTCTGACTAATTCATGCCGCAGATAAAAGTGAGGGCGCCATGTGTCTTGTCCAAGTTAACCAGTTCCCCAATATGCAGATCATAGAAGGGATTTCATTGGACGTTTCCAGTGTCAATCATCTGCAGTGAGCCCACCCCCCAGGCTTTTAAATGAGTCCCAATGGAAACTAAACTCTTCAACCTGTAGCTATCGCAAGGACCGTGCGAGCTCCTGCAGTGGATAAAGTTCAGCATGGCGAGCAGAAGTGTGTGAGTGAGCAGCTCCTGACACTATGTGAATATTATCCACCATCATATACAAAGAGAGAGAGAAAGAAAGAAAGAAAGAAAGAACGAAATATCCACTGAGGACGAATACTGGGAAAAAGAGAGCCAAATTTTGGATTTTTTTCTCCAGTCTGTAGATTTTTTTTTTTTTAATTTCTGACATTTGAGTGTTCTCCAGAGAGGAGACATGGTTCTCCATCACTTCTTCCTCGTGGTGGTTTTGGGCACCTCTGCTCTGACTCTGCTGCCACGGACCTCGGCGCAAAAATCCAACGGCTCGAGGGTGAGTGATGGGCGCGCGCGCTTGTGCGTGTGCCGGTGTATTTGTGCGTGTGCCTGCATGTGTATCCGTGAGAGAGAGTGTGTGTGCGCTTTTGCCTGTGTGCATATGCGTAGGCGTGTGTGTGTGACAGGGAGAAAGAGAGAGAGAAGGAGTGTGTGTGTTTGTTTGTGTGAGTGTGTGTGTGTGTGTGTGTGTTTATGTATGAGGGATCAGAGCTCGGAACATATCCATGACTTTTTGGTTTGTCACGTGATCTGCAGCCCTGTTTACGTCACTTCACGATCTGAAGTGATGAATCAGAAACTTCCTCTTCTTTAAGGTGTGTGTATGTGTGTGTGTGTGTGTGTGTGTGTGTGTGTATGTATCTGTCAACAAAGAGCATGGAATAAAAACTCTTTATAAGGTATCAATATAGATTAATACACGGTTGTGTATAATATAGATATCCATATAGTTTATGAACACACACACACACACACACACACACACACACACATATATATATAGAGATATATATGTGTGTGTGTGTAATTAGGAGATAATAAAAGAATAATTGAATAAAACAATAAAAGAATAATTGTGCTCCGATGCTGCTGTCATCTCCACTAAAGGCCATGAGCGAGCAACATGATTTTATTCTCTAGTTTCTTCTTCCATTTTCACCTTCCACCTTAAGCAGTAGGTGACTAGGAAGCCTTGTAGAGATGATCCAGTCTTGCAGAAAGGTACAGGGTTGTCCTGACTTTCTCCTGTTCCAGAGCCATCACTGAACAGTCTTGCCATTGGGAACATGGCCTGTTTGAAACTCTGTGGAACGGTTTAGTGTATGGAATCGGCTGAATAGTACAGCTGTGTGTGGAGGGAGTCGCATTGTCCTGTGGGTTTGTCAGTGATACTTGAGTGCACCCATTGCCCTTTTGTCGCTTAGGTCTTTTGCTCTCATTGCACCCCTCTGGGTTGTAAGAAAGGCGAGAGCCATTGCCTCTCTGGCGCAGCATTTTATACATTTCCAACAAAGACAACGTTGTGAATTTCTCTTCCCCCCCACCCTCCTCCTCACAGCTGAATCAGTTGGCGGGGGCAGGAGATCCTCAATGGTGCCACTATAAGGCCGTATTTAAAACCAATACTTTTTTCCCTCTGCCAACCTTTGTTGTCCATTCATTTGTCAGCCTGTCATTTCTCACAAGCGAGTAAAGTCTGAGTCATGGTGATGAGCTTTATTCGTTCCTCTCTCACTCTCTCTCTCTCTGCTCTTCTTTCTCACCCCCCCCCCTCCTCTCCAGTCTGAATCAATGATATGACATTAGCCAGACAAAACTCTGAAATGTGCCCCAGTTACAGCATTTTTTCCACCTGAGAGAGGGAACAAAAACTCAAGTACCTGACAGCAGTTCAGGCACAAGAATGATTTGGCAAGTTTGTCCTTTCGGTAAAGGTCCATTTAATGGTCCGCGGAGGCAATGGAGAAAGAGCGAAAGCGAGTGAAAACGAGGGAGAAAGAGCCGAGAGAGGGCTTTCTGTGCACGCCGCAGAGGGACTGTCATATTTGTGGTATGAGGGGGCGGTGACTCATAGATGAGTCCGTGATACACTCACACATTACTCTGATTAGAAAAAAATGGACTGTTTGCAAAGACGTCTTGACTGTGACCATCTACAGAGCTGCAGGAGTGACTAAAATCTAGTCTAAAAATCACATTGCTTTAATAAATGCATTCCAGCGGTTCTATAGAGTACAGCATTTTATTGACTTCTTGAAGAATGCTGTCCCTGGCCCTTTTTGGACATCTTCCTTCCATATTACAGTCAGCTATGTCTGCGTATTAAAGGACCATAGAAAACAATATTCCTTTTTTTTTTTTAATTAAACAGATGAATGTAGCGTGCAAATATTGTTCAGGTTACAAAAGGTACCATTTGCTCAGTCAGTTTCATCCATACATGGAAACTATGGGAATTCCTTGCTTTTGTGATGTCACAAAAATCAAGACATTTCCATGCGCCCACCTGTTTAGTTTACAGCAGTTTAGCCCTGCCTCTGCCACAGTATAGGACAGCCAATCTGAAGAGCTATTGATGTACATACCAGAACAAAACACCCAAAAACCTGTCTTAGAAAAATGTGTCTTAAGCTTCAGTGTAAGTTAATTCAATAAAGTGTTTATCCCAAATCATTTTGGAGCATTTGAATTGGTGTGTCTTTTAAATTATGTTAAAAGAAAAGGAATTGCGATTCAATATTTTGATCTGAGAGTGTGAAGTCCTGAAAAATCAAAGTTACAGAAGAATCGCGTTTCATTCTAACTGATAGAGAGTTTAGAAATATTACTGTCAAATGTTATGATCAATATTAGTTTCTGTAGAAATAATTCTTTATTTATTTATACCTGTGCACACACTGGTCTAGACTTTTTCCTAAATATCTCTCTCTCTCTCTCGCTATATATATATATTAATATGACAGTAATAACAGGTGATGTGATGAGAGTAACTGTGACAGTAAGAGAGAGAGAGAGAGAGAGAGAGAGAGAGAGAGAGAGAGAGAGAGAGAGAGAGAGAGAGAGAGAGAGAGAGAGAGAGGTAAGTTGATGTACTCTAAAACGGGGGGAAAGGCTGAGAAACTATGTCTACAATGCTAAACACATCCTCCCTATTGCGCCTCAGAGGTTTCTAAAATGCCCCGGTGTAATCATTACAGGAGGTCAGCAAGGTTATAATATTAGAAAAGCTGAAGTTAAATGCTTTAAACAGTGTCCTCCCCTTTGTGCCTCATTACAGCTAACTTATCTCTCGCTTCGCCATGAGAATGGAAAGCTTTATGGGGAGTTATGGCTGCTGTGTCGGAGGGAGCGTTTGGGCCAGTAATGGGATTCTGCACATTGTGTCTCAATCCAAAATTGATTGAGTTAAATAGCCTCTCTTGCCATCAGAGGACCTGTAATTTTCCACTTCTCCGTTTATTCGTGATTCAGGGCCAGAGCACTTTCACCTGGCCGTTTCTGAGGTTCCACAGCATAAGAGTGAGAAACGAATGAAAAAGAAAAAGAAAAGTGGTGCAACAGTTGAGTAAAGCAAGGTATTCGCTGAAAGTGGCTGTTGAAACGTCCAGCACGAACCGATCACGCCTGAAGGCCATGTGGAAATGGTTCGCGGTTGTTTACCCTCTTCAGTGATATGACAAACATGACCCTTGAGTCTGTGTGGTGTCAGAGTGCCAGTCGGGCAAAAGGGTCCACAAAGAAAACACAGGCTACAAACAGTGCGCACTGAACATAATAAATTGTAAATATTACAGGGATTATTTACAGTCTATAGCAGGGGTCACCAACCTTTTTGAAACTGGGAGCTACTTTACAAATACTGAACCATACGAAGGGCTCCCAGTTTGAGTACAAGTACAGAGTTTACCTACACTTTTCTAAACTTTTTTTTATTTGTCATTTTCAAATCAATGAATGTGATTAAAGAAGAATAACAAAAGGGTCAAATTAAATGTTAGACGCTGTTCACTGATGAGTTGTCCGTGAGCTGCTCAGATGGTCCTTGGGGGCACCGGCACCATGTTGGTGACCCCTGGTGTATAGGATTGCTTATCACCAAATAGTAATATAAGAAGCGTGTTCTGTTATGCAACAAATGCAGGTTTTTCCCCCTCAGTTTCCTCAAAAACAGAACATAGATTCATTCCGACTGCCAGCAGTCCCATAAAGAAAGCACTGCAAAGGAAAGGCATAGTGTATTTCTGATTTATAGTGAACTTTGAGGGTTACATATCCAAATACCATATGTGTTCTCTGTTCCATGACCTTGAAAGATGTTACTCAACTCCAGAATTGGAAGCCACCGGCTATAAAATGAATAAAATAAAAAAAAAAGACAGTATTTCAGATAGCCCAGACAAGTGCATCTGACAAATCAATCAAAGAAACCTCGCCAGTCAAAGAAATACGTTTTTATGCTTTTTATACAGCTGTCACGTATATTGTACTAAAATTCCGTGATGAACTGTCCCATAATGGTCTATCTGTCTGTCTATCTGGTCAGCTTACACTAGGCACTTACACTATACTTTATCAGTATATGAGGCTTATTTTAAGAGCTAAGCAGATTTTCACCGGGGAATTCCCATTGGCACTTTATTTTAGGCCTTAGACTAAGACTAGCCTTAATCTCGGATTAAAATGGCTTTCCACGAACAGAGTCACATTTATGACACAGTCAAGCCCTGCTTAGGATGTTTAAATACTTCCTGCTCTTTGAAGTCAGTTCAGTGTGTGAACCCTCTCATGACCAACCGCTGAATGATCCATTTTTATTCTATAGCCTCACACAAACATACGGATCAGTAAACTATCCACCGTTCTGTGGCACTGTTTTAAACGCAGCAAAAAGCGCATGTTAGGCTAATAAAGGTGCTAATAACGATTGAAATTTTCAAAGGCTGTTGGAGATGGGCTCAAATGCAGCGCCTGCAGCATACCTAGGCGAGTGCATCACCAAGCGCTTCGTACACGTGTGTAAAGAACAAACAAAGCTCGGCAAGTCCATGGCCCGTGCCAAGACTGCATTTTCCCAGCTTTAAAGATCAGAGCCTGGTCCCAGCACCCCTTCCCACCTTGATTTTTATTGGAGGAGCTCACATCACACACAAGCTGCAAGTGTGTGTGTGGGTGGAAGAGTGTGCGTATAATGCTCTGCATGTACGGTAATGTCATCGTTGCCATGACAAACCTTGAATCGCTGTAATTTTGTCTCTTTACTCTTGGCCCGTTTATGTTGTGTTTGATGTGACAGCAACTATGTGCATGTATGTTTGCATTAGAGCATCTTTCTGCCACATGCACTTGTATGCTGCACTCGGGCTTAATTACAATAGACAGTAGGGCGGCAGATAGGCAGCAGAGCTGGAGTGAGAGACCAATAGAAAGAGAAAGTGAGAGAGAAAGAGAAGGGTATAGAAGGCTGTACTGCTTGTGTGGGCCTCAGACAGGGCTGTGTGCTTGATACACAATGAAAGACAGCTGGGATTTGGATAAGGGAGGCTTTCTGACACAGAGAATGTGTTCTGGGTCAGTGCTAAGGCATTTTGCTGTGGAGAGATAGCAGTGGGTATCAGCATAATGATATGGCACACTGTGGGAAATACCGTCGAGATTGCCAGCCTCCCAGAGCCTTCAATTACAACAGGATAAAAGCAAGTCTTTTTTTCCCCCTCTGTAGTTACGAGAAGCACATATTCACAACTCCATTTATTTTTTTATTGCCGTATTTGTTATTCGTTAAAGCCCCATCATGCTTTACAAAACATGCAGAGAGGAGTTTAATGCATACATATGCCTGCCAGGTCTAAGGAAGTTATCGGTCAGCCACAGCTTCCCTGTTTGCTTGCGTAGGCCATCTTTGCGACAGTTCCAGCCCACCAGCATGAAAGTGGACAATGGTAAAAAAAATCGATATGCTTTATTTAAATCTTTGTTTAAATCTTAAACATCTTAGACATCTTAGTGTTGTTACACGTACATTTACGGCATTTTAGTAGACGCTTTTATCCGAAGCATCTTCCATTTCCTAACTACAGGGGACAGTCTCCCTAGAGCAACATGGGGTTAAGGGTCTTGCTCAGGAACACAGTGGTGGTGTGCTGAAGTCAGGATTCTAACAAACGACCTCTTATCACCACCCTTAAACAAATGCACTGTAACAACAAATCAAATCAATAAAGAAGAATGCCAATACATACCAAGGTCATGCACAAAATTATTTTAACCAGTGTAATTAATTTTAACCCATAGCTCTGCCTTCAGACCATTGTTCTCCAGCATGGAGACTCTTTCCAGTTTATTACTTCATATCCAAGCGTAATAGTCCCAGGCCATGAGCCTATGTATTGTCTGCTAGCCTAATTAAGGGCTGTCTTACACTGGGTTCAAGTAGAAAGTCATTCTCTAACTCGTATTTCCGGACTTTTCCACACTCCTTTCTCACTTTGACTCAACGGATCCATGAACCGAATTTGCGGTGGCTGCCGTAGGTGGTTTTGAACTTTAATCCCCAACATTAGTGGGGTAGTAATGGTCAAAGAATTTCCTTTGCCGTCTATCTCTAGCACCAGATTATTGAGCCGTTCTGTTCTTGCTGCATATTTTCCCATATTTCCTTCTGCAGCGTGGCTTGAGTCCTTCCTGCTTGCTGGGTGGGCCCATGTATTATTGAGATGCATCTCATGAGCTGTCATGATTGTTCTTCAGCCAGGTTGGGTATTAGAGTTAGCAAAAAGGAAATTCGATAAGAAGATTTCCTGCTAGTTCTGAAATTGCTTGTTCAATAATCCTACAAAAGGGATTACTCCTATGATTGTGCTCTCTATCATTTCCTTGAAGAATCAGTCCCACTTATTGGGTCTGATGGCACATAATGACTTGATATGCAGTTCAAACAAGCTTAAACTGTCTTTTTGTGGCTTAAGCAGGGAGAAACAGGACAGGAAGTTCATAAGACTTAAGGTTTCAGAAGAATTAGCTTGTGCGAATGGGTTAAGGTCATAGCTTTTGCACTCATAGCTTGACTTACAGACTAATTTGAATGAAATCTAGTGAACTGCCACTCACAGATTAGAATTCAGGTTGCCGTTCAGGTTGCCTTTTCTCAACACGTCATTTACGAGCATAGATTACAAGCCCTTATTTTACGGTTTTTCTTTTTAAAGGGCCTATATTTTTCTTTCATTCTATTTCTTTCCTTGAGGACCATCTTTCTGTGACATTTGTATCTGTTTTATTCACCAGAAGAAGTCAAGTTTGGTTGTGTTTTTAAGGCTGATATACTGCATGTTAATGACCTCTCTTCTGAGTGGCTGCCTTTTGTGGCTCTTCATTTAAAAAAAAACTGTCCAGTCTGAAACACTCCTTTTAACTTCAAAGTAAATGAATGGGGGTAAACAGCTGTAGGCTGAATAAGCAGATAGGCCTAAGTGTATAAATGCATAATTTTTGAGACAACAGCTGTTTCTGTAGCTAGATCTGCATACAGAGACCAAATGAACTGATACGAACAAAAAACATGACATGGGCCCTTTAAAGCTTCTTTTTCAGGTTGCCAGACACCCTTTAGGCTGCCAATCATTTGTAAGCCAATCAGAAGGCCTTTTTTGCGACTGTTATTTTTGTTGCTGTTCCATCTAAAAGGTAATGAGTGCTTCACACGTTACAGAGAAAGCAACACTGGCACGATATAGCTACCACACACACACACACACACACATACACACACATACACACATGTCAGCTAGCCTGCCAAGAGCAAATATGCGTCTGTGTTAGAAGTTTTACTCTCGCCCCGTATCTGCAGCTTTGAGTATCCTGCCAGTGGATTTCCAGCCAGAAAGTTTAAATGCTGAACTGATATTTAGGCTCGAAGCACGTTAACCCAAATGTGTGGCCTGTTGCTGATTTTGTCTGAAAGAATGAATTGGTGTTCTCTTGGTATTTACTGTCTTTCTGTGCTTTTACCACTGATCTGATGCAAGCTGCTGTTGCTAACGTTTTTTATTTTATTTTATTTATTTTGTTTTTTGAATGACCACTTTCTATCTCCAGCACATTCTTATGTGGCGTTATAGTGCAGTCCAAATGATTCTTATCCAGCCGAAGTAAATTTTGAGGAGTTTCCAGCAACAAACAAGTTTCCAGCCGCCGAGCCCCTAAATTGTAAAATGAAATAAATCCTAGGTACTGCACTGTTACACTGGTTGAACATCACTACTGTTAAGTGCATTAAAGGGCCCATGTGAAATTAGTTTCATTTCTTATTCATATGTAGTATGGAAACTGTATTGTAGTTTCAAAGGTACAGTTCACTTCTCAGTCAATACCATTCATATATGAAAATGTAACCTGTAAATTCATTGTCTTTGTAATGTAATGAAAAAAAGTGATTTTGCATTCATCCACCTATCTGTCTATACTTCTCTACCAGAACGTTACAAGCATTTGTTCCCCTCCGGCCCAGCCCCATCCATTATTTGACGAAGTCTATTCATAAATAAATACATTCCTGCTGAAGTAATAAAGCAATCATGGTCTTCAGGCCTGTTTAATTTTGTTCTGAACTTCAGCAAAGTCTATTTATTACCAGCAAACACATAAACAAGAATCAAACCACAGAGTGGTTATTTTTGGCAGACTGTGTATGGACTTCAACATAAAAATGACTTATCGTCACAAGCGAATGGTAGCTGATTCCAATTTTTCTTAATTAGGATTGAAAATAGCTTCCATATCTCAGACTTGCCTTCAGCTGGCCTTATTGTCGGGTGTTCGCCTTTATTAAGGGAACTTTCCCCAGCTGTGGCTGCCTGAGCATCTGAAGGCTCTTCCAATTCTGTAGCCTTCAAGAATGCAATGTGTAAATTGTTGTTCATGTGATCGACCAATTAAAATCTGTTTATTTTCATTCATTTGTGGAAAATAAACAATAAAATCTGTTTATGTTCATTCATTCTTCTTTGTGTATGTATTGTCCCTCTCCTGTCTGACCTGGGCTGGTTAACCATCCACCCCCAGACATGACGTTGGAAATTAACCTGGGGCTTTAAAATATTGTGGTGGGTCCTGCATGAGACCCATTCGGGCCCAATTTGGACTTGGTCTGTTTGTAATTTGTATTTAATTGTGTTGTAGTTCTGTGATAAACAGAGGTATCTGGTAAAGAGAAGCATACAGCTGACTGTGAACCTTATCAGAACAATGACAATACAACCATCAGTTACACCATATTGTTTTTTCCTGTTTGCAAGCATTAAACGTTCTGTGATCCAGTCCATAATTGGAAAATCCAGGCCAGTACTTGCTTTGTTTACACACAGGGTACACAGCTCTGTGAGTCGCTGTAGTGGGCAAAATTAATGTGTAGCAGATCTTTTCACACTGAGACCAGCATGAAGAAAGTGAATGTGATTTTAAATTGGCTGCAGCTTTGATGGACTTTTATTAAACACGATGAAGGAGAAAAAAATTGATCCATTGAGATATAATGGTGACAATATTATCATTTCATTTCAATGAGACAGTGCTGAAAAACAAAGACAACTGTTTAAAATGTCAATCATAGACATGGTTCATCACAGCTGAAGCTCTGCAGCAGGGCTGTGTGTGCGTGGAGAAGTTTTATACTCTACTTTACTTTGGAGCACCGAGCATAAAAAAATTTGCTTTGTAAAAATGGGCTTTGGCAGCCCTATTGGCACAATGGTCTTAGGCTCTACTATAAAATGCTACAGTAAAATACCTGTGGTTTTAACACTAACCATTTAATTTTTAGCAACGATTTTTTTCCCCCAATTTATTAATTTTCATCGTCCCAGCCCTAAGGAATACAATACAGACTTTCTGAAGACTTTTCTTGATTGCTATTCTTCATTAGATTAGTTCAAATATGTCATTTATAATGCTTAAATTCTTAGCTGGGGTAAACCAAAGACAGCTGTAGTTCTCAAGGGGTCTTACGGCTCTTTATTGATGAAAGGCACCTCTGCTTTCTCTTTCTGTCGCTTCACACACCAACAGGAGCAGTCATCACCCATTAGATGAAAGCTCACAGTGTTCCCACTCACCTTTTAAAACAGCTTGATTCAGATGCTGCATTTATAGCCTAGCATTTAGACTGGTTAGGATTTCGCGAAAGTAGTTTGGCTGGCCTCAGTCAAGGCTTTCAGGTTGCCTAAGCATTACTTTTTTAATTTATCTGTTCTTGACTAAAGCCAGTAAGAAGATATAAAAATTATGAGTGAAATTACGGGCAGTGCTTCCCCCCATCCATTGCCGCAGGAGCAGTAATTCAGTTTTATTTTGTCTGCCTTCAACAGAATGCTCCCACTTCACCAAGAGATGACTTTAATGTCCATTACCACATTTACTTTGCACTCGCATATTTTTATTTTCGTAGAAAAAAAAGTCATATAGGAATGAAATTTTTGCCCTTGTGGGTATTAAGACACACTCTAGAGGCGGGACGATCATCCAGTGTTTGTGGAGAGATGTCTCCCATAAGTGAATCTGAATTATTTGCACTTTAAAATTACTCATCGTTACATTTCATGTGGTGTTGACATCAGCAGCCAAACAAGACTTGGCTCTTGAAGCATCTCTCATAACATCCTAGGTCTAAAGTCTCCTTGGATGTTTTATGCACGGCTGCATAATATTATTCATAACGGTGTGATTAATGTACCGAAACCTGTTGTTATTCTATTGCTTCCACCGTTTGAGAAAACACACTGTCCTTTACATGGGAAGAACATTTTGTGGTTAAAGAGATGTTTTTCAAAATGGCTTGGAATCAAATTGTTTATTTAATTACATGAAGGGTTTGGCAAATATCAAATTTATGCAATTTTCCACTTGTCCCAGATGTAGCCGATCAGTCCGCAGTGTTCAGCTCAACAGTGAAGTTTTGTTCAGCAATGGAAGCAGTGGCAGTTCTGTGCTAACAAATTAGTGCTTAGTAAAGTTTTAAGTCTATTTTTTAAATTAGAACACAGCAGATCTTCACATTGTGTTACACTTTAGTAATGGATAAACCAATATAAAAATCATTGACTTGCATTAGAAATTAAGAAAAATTTTGAGATAATAGGGGTTTTACAGAGGCATTATATTGTGATTTGCTTGCTGAAATCCAAAAAAGCAACACACCTGCACTAACTAGCATAAACTCTGGCATAAACATTAATGCTGGTCTTAGCTTGATTTTTCATGAAAAGTTGGTGCAGCAGTGGTGATGAGGTTTTTGATTTGATTTCAGCAGATACATTTCATGGTGAGCTTCAGCAGTAATCATCGCATTTGTTTTGCTGAAGCGGCCTCTCAAAACTGATTTGCTTTCAAATGGGGAGGATCAGTAACTAAGCAACATTCCCTTCAGTTGCCCAGAAGAGTATGTGTGTGCGTGTTGTCAGTGTTCTTGTGAGGTTCGGTCAGTTTTGTTTTTTCTTTTCGTTTACCGGTGCATCTTAGTGTAGTTTACCTGCTGGGCTGCGAGTCTACCGTTATATTTGACTCCTACTGCAAGATCAATAAACATCTGGAGTCCAAAGCAGCTAGCCTTTACCCTCCTATACTGACCTCTCATGAGAACAGTGTGTATTCACCTCTCTCTCTGTCTCTCTCTTTCTCTCCCTCTCTCTCTGTCTCACAGTTGATGGGATTACATTTCATGCTGGGGTTTTGGATGCTGAGATTTTGAGGTGGCAACAGGAAAGTGGAAAGGAATAAAACAGTGTGTGTTCGTTGTTGTCAGGTCTACAAGGAACGAAGTCCTTGCTGTCCAATCGAGAAAAGTGCCGTTATTATTGTCCACGGTATGATCTGAAGCCTCCTGTCTTGCTGCGGGGTAGTTGGAGACTGCTTAAGGAACTGAATGAATCAGTGAAACATATGAGCCTGCATCTGTCCGGGAGTCTGACATTAATAGAACCAGCTGACTGCCGAGTAAATCTTCTGTTTTGTTTTGATAACTCTCAATACGCCACTCATAATAATACTATGCATCATTTTGCTTCAGCCTTTTCCCAGACACATGATTCATCTGAATGGTTGTAGCACAGATGGGATCCGAGTGATTTTTCTGCTACTGGAAATCTTTTAAAGCCGCGCAACTCATCTTCGAAAGCTCTGCTACCTCATGCTTTGTTGTTTTATATGCATGCCCATAGCGAAGGCCTGTTTATGACATTTGCGCATTTATGTGAGGGTTATTCTGTACATATTGTTGTTCCCTAATTCTCAGCCTGTGGAAAAGCTGCATGTAACTGAGAGCAACTTTATTGAGCTGAGCCATACGAAGGGCTCTCAGTTTGATACACTAGAACAGAGTTTACCTAAACTTACCAAAACATTGTGTATAATAGATATGTTTTAAATGATTTTTTTTTTAGACATTGTCATTTTCAAATCTATATAAATGCAAATGTGAATAAAGAAGAATAGCAACAGGATAAAATCACATGTTAGACGCTGATCACTGGTGAGTTGTGCTATTTTCAGAACAGGTCCGCGGGCTACTCAGGTACTCTTGGTGACCCCTGATCTATGGTGGATATACAGGATTTGTTTATTGCTGAATAGAAGATATGTATTTGTAAATATGTATATCCTGGCAGTATTTGGTCATCTGTATCTAACTGTATCTCACTAATCATGTTCTCTGTGTGCAGTGGGTTATCGGGGACAGAGAGAGTCAGTGCGGGACTGTCTGCTCCAAGACCCACGGCAAGCCTGTTTGTGGCTCGGATGGACGGAGCTACGACAGTAACTGTGAGCTGCAGAGGGCAAAATGCAAGAACCGCACACTCACGCAAGCCTACAAGGGCCGATGTAGAGGTGGGTAATTCTGCCTACTTAGAGCTTTGATCTGTCAATGCTAATCATAAATGTAAGTCCTCCGTTAATGCATTTATGTGGTATGTTCTCTTATGGAAATTGTCCATAATAGTTTGTGTACCAAAAACCTAATATACATGATCTCCCATTGCATTATGATCTCATAATTTGCATTAATGAGTGACATATAAATAAATTAGCTCTACTCTGATTGGCCACTGTATTTTTGCTGAATTCAAATAACATTCCAAACCTGTAACACTTCATATGACTTTAGTGTGATCATACATTTTCAGGTTTTTAAAAACAAATCAATGAATTTACACTTTTCTTGCAGGTTGTTAATATATGATTTGGACTGGAGAGTGTTACGAAACCGTGTTTAGAATCAAACTGTTCTTCACATCTTCAATAAATCAGCAATGTGCCAAAACAATTAAATTTTATTGAATTATGTGAATGCCTTCAAACTACTGTGTAGCATTTTGTAGTATCAGTAATATCATTAATATCAGGTGTAGGCCTAGTAGTTAGAAAAGAAAAGATAATATTTATAAATGTTTATTAGTCCCACGGCTTGTTATTCATGTTGGATAGTGAATATATCTGTTTAAGGTCAATAGTTGAATAGTTGAGTTAATTTACTGTGGGTGGTTTCCCAGACAGGGATTAAGCCTAGTCCTGGACTAAACAGGATTCTTAATGGAGATTTCCATTTAAAAGTAAAATATAGTCCATGACTAAGCTTTATCCCTGTGCAGGAATTGACCCTTTATGGTTTACAGTGCAACTTCAGGAAGGCAGAGTTTTCTATTACGTTTCAGGTAAAAACTGGGTGCAGCCTCCAATCCTTCCTGCTTCAACACCGTCTTCAGAGGGCAAAGAGCTGGAGCTCGTAGGTATGGACACATGTAAAAAAAAAATGCTGATCTGTGATGAGCTCATGCCTTTGACAAGACAAACTAAAATTAAATGAGCTAACAAGACACAATCTTACAGTGTTCATGTTTCGTGGTGCTCCTACTGGGGCAGCTTGGGGCCTAGTGGTTAGGGAGTTGCCTCTGTGATCAGAAGGCGTTGGGTTTGAATCTTAGGACTGTTAGTGGCACCACTGAGGTACTTTTGAGCAAGGTACCATCCCCACATACTGCTCCACAGGAAACCTCCTTTGGTGGCAGACCACTGCTTTACTTGGTCACACTGTGTGCTGTGCAGTGTTCACATGTGACCACTTTACTTTTTCTTCAATGAAAATGAGACCCTGAACATTAAAGTACTCATTTGTTTCTTTTACCGGGAAATTCCCATGGACGCAACTTGTCAAAAAGAAATGTAGTAAGTGTAGGTGTGGTGTACTTGAGCTTCATGGCTGGTATGTAAGATTATGTCAGTGTAAAGGAAGCTGTACCTCCATCAGCTGTTGACGTTTTACAAGACAGGTGTCCAGATGGATGTGTTAGATCAGAGCAAACATGCAGCCTCCAGAGAACTGAGCTTAACAGTTAGAGTAGAGCATGGTTTTCATTTTATACCCATTGGTATGCACGTAAGTGTTTACAGACCATGTTCACTCAACAGGAATCTAACTCTAAAAATGTCATTTAGAAAGCATTGTTTAAAAGTGCTAGATAAAAATCAGCATTAGCCAAATGTGGGTCATAAGAATGAAACTACTGATTGCTGACCTTCACTTTGCCTTTCTTTTAACAGTCACTGACTATAGTAGCTTGTGTCTGAGGCAATGCATTATAAAATGTACGAATTCTGAAATACTGTGATCGTCAAACAGAAAAGGCAATGGTGCAAGTATTAGTGTCTGAAAATGACTCTTTCTCTCTCAATTGTGTTTTCTAAATTAGACGTGCCAATATAAACATTCAGTATCATGATAATTACGATTATCACAGTATTGCATTAAATAAAAATCTGTGCATGTAAAGTAATGCTGTACATTACTCTTGTGCTCTGAATGTATTCAATTGCAGCAATGTGTTGATATTTTGGGGATTTCCCTGATGGCATTTTTCATAACAGCCTTCATTAATTTCTTCAGTTGTTTTCTCTGCACCTTTTAAGAGCATCATGTCTTTGGTTTCCCAAGATTCCACAAAAGATTCCTCTGAACGATTCCATAGAAGAACATTTGTAGTTCCGAAAAAACATTTTAATGAGATTTAATGTGAGTGTGAAGAACCTTTTCAAGGATATGAATAACTTCTAATAATTATTTTTGTCAATTTAGGGGTTATTGGAGGTTCTGTACATTTCAAAAAGGTTCTTACCGCTCAGGTGCCACAAAGGGCTCTTTACACCATCTTAGTTCATGTAACTCAGACCCTTATGGTCCTTTTCCATCTTGCGCAGCTTTAAACTTCTAATAGTCTATGGCATTAGAAACAGGGGAACGTGGTGGTCATTGCATTGCACATAGAAATGCAATTTCTTCTGTATAGATCACAATAAATGCTTTGAATCTTGAATGTACAAATGTATTTTGGAGTTTTTGTAAGTCTGGAACTTCATGAGACCTGCTACATTCAGCCATTCCTCACTACACTACTCTTTATGTGAATGTGTTTCTGTCTCAAAGTATTGTGAAATATTTGTATTTATTCATTTCTGATTATGTGTATTTCAAGATGCATACAAGCATTTATCAATTTCCAACAATCTGTAAAAAAGTTGTAAAAAACTGTACAGACTTGTTTGTTTAATAGTTGCCATTACAGTAGTTTGCCTCTCCATTTTCTGGGAGTAGTCCAAGTTTTATTTATTTGCCCAAACTGACCCACCACTTACCATGTATTACTGTTAAATGGCCAAGTGCTTGCACATTGAAGCAAATGTTCATGATTGCCATTTCAAATCAAAAGTTTCAAATTGCAGGTTTCATCGAACCAGTTTCTTTAAAGATGATCATGAAAAGTAATTTAATTTTGCTGCTGCTACTTTGAGAGAACAGAATATCTTTATTATCAATGTACAAATACAGCTACGTTGTAATAGTATCACAAAAAACAATAACAACAGACCAAATAAAACAACATCTTTGAATGTTTCAGATCATTTACAGTGAGCTGTAAAAAAATAAAAATGTCTAAAATCTAAACTGTTTAAATTGTCGTATTGATTTAAGTTCCTTTTGATCCAAACCTTTTGTTACTTGTGCAACAACAACCTTTTTTTAACATCTCATTCGTGTCATAAAAGCGCTTTTGTCATGAATGTATTTGGAGTGTATTGCAGTGATATAGATATCATACTATTGTGCAACAAGTCTGTTGGAGTTGTAAACCATTGAATAAGTCCAGCTGTTTGTGCGTTTCAGACGCAGGGCAGTCGAAATGCCGGGTGGAGAGGAGCCAGGCTCTGGAGCAAGCCAAAAAGCCCCAGGAGTCCATCTTCATCCCGGAGTGCAACGAGGATGGGACATTCGCCCAGGTTTGTGTCTGGATCAGCATGTCCTATACATTACCTCTGACACCAGTGAACACAGAGCGGTCTGCAGAGTATTTTGTGGTAGAGAAATGATCCACTCGAGGCTCACACATGGCCTTGATCTGAGTCCAAGGAACATGGAGCATTTCTGCATTTCTCATCAATAAGTGAACTTTGGGAACGGTTGTGGAAAAGTGTACATTGACTCACTTCAGAGACCTGCCCCAGCCACTTGTTCCATTCATGTATTAATTTGTCAAAGAGAGCCTGCCAAGCCCGAGTTGTCAGTGAATGAGACTTATTGCTGGGGGTTACTCTTCTTCAATCTGTGTCTAAAGCTAAATATCTTCATCAGAACATCCTTTATGGGATTTTTATTTAGGAGCTACTGGAATACCAGCTGAGATATCCACAAATGTTTTTTCTAACACTTTATAACAGTAACTATAAACTATAACTGGCAGTAATATCATTAATAGTTCATAAATGAATCAAAAGTTTATAAATGAATGACGTCTAGAACACCTTAAAATGAACCTTACCTATCTTAAAGGGTTCTTTAGTAAAGACAGTGGTTCTACATAGAACCTTGCACACTTAAAGAACTAGATAAATGCATACATACACTTTTGTATTTGTCTGAATAATTAGTTATAACTGCAAACGTGTATCATTTTTAAGTTTAACTTCTTAAGTTTTAACTTCTTAAACAAAGTCATAGAAAACCCTCTTTTCATCCCTAAAGAACCATGTTTAAGAATATTTTTAATTGTGGAGAACTTTTAGATTCAAACTAATGTAAATGTTCCCAAACATTTTAATGATTCTTTCTAGAAACAAAAACTGTTATTTTTTTCTATGTTAAAGAGGTCAGTTAGATGGAGTGTACACCTAGATATAGTACTGTCCAATGACTCTTATAGCATTGTGCGCTTGGCCAGATCATATTCCAGTGTACCATGTGGAAAGCAGCACTGTTACACAATGCGCAACACCAAACACATTTTAAGAATGTTTGGCCGTTATTTAGCAATGACATGATGGAAACAGATGTAACAGTGTATATTATCACTGTCACTGTCTCCAGCATCCGAACATTCCAGGAGATGGCAACTTTACATTTAATGAAACTCTGTGTTAGATGTTTTTTGAATTAGTAATTTTTGGGCATTTTGTTGCTTTACTCTTCATGAAAGTACAGCATTTGTGTTCAAATTATGTATTTTTCTTGGACACTAAAAATGCATATATTTCTCACATTTCTCTAATCTACCCATGTCAGTTATAATTTTATCATTGAAGAATCTTTGAAAAGATTGGAAATGAAACGCATCAGTGACTATTCGTGTGTCAGTGTTTGCCAAAGGTAAGACAGGATAGTCATTGTTTGTAATTATGAACTGTAATTCCAGTTTCAGACAATGACAATAATATATCAACCGCCAGTAAATGCCTTCAGCCATAGTGTGTGTGTGTGTGTGTGTGTGTGTGTGTGTCTTCTCTAGATCCAGTACCATACTCTTACAGGCTACTGCTTGTGTGTAACCACAGATGGCAAGCCTGTCAGCGGCTCCTCAGTGCACAACAAGACCCCAGTGTGCTCAGGTACTCCAGTGTGTGCGTGGACAGCACATAAAGTACACAGTAGCTTTTTATTTAGTTTACTTTTAATTCGGCACTGACGATTTTACAGCGCGTGTGTTTTGAAAGTCTCGTCTGCTGTAGCATAGCTGCCGTGTCTGTGCATCATAACCTCGAGACCTATTAGACTTTATTTGATCCAGGTTCTGCTCTTTGTTTGACTCACAGTGTAGTTAAAAGTCTAGCTACTGCTGTGTTTATTTTACTTGTCCTCTGTTTGTGCGCTACGTCTAGGGCTGATGGATCTCTTGGAGGATTTTCTCGGACTTAAAACGTTCGACCATTTCTCTCTCCAATTTTTCTCTATCTGCCTACGTCTCTGCCTTTCTTTCCACAGTCCTTCTCACTCCAACCCCTCCTGCCATCAAACGCACACACATACACACATATACACACGCATACACACACACAACTGCTTCCCGAGGAAGATGCGTGGAGTGAGGCGAGCTGTTCTCTGTGAAAGTGAATGGGAATACTTTACTGTAATGGCTATAATTTTCCTACTGAGGATAATACCCTGGACCTGTGCCAGAACTAGATTGCACTATGATTGGAGCACCTGTTTCTAGTCTAGCTTTTTTTTCCCCATGTGTTTTACATGCTGTAGTGACAGGCTTATCTTATACTGATATGGGCTTCCACAAATTCTCTGGGCTGTTTTACAATCTTTGAACCCATTGTAGGCCGTTGCACCCCATTTGAGTCCATGTACAGTAAATGACCTCTAAAAAGGTAGTAGAGAAAACCTCTTTCATGTTTACGCCATTCAGAAGGTGGCAGATGTCACACAAAAAGCTGCCAGAAAGGGTTCTCTACCTGATCCGATTTCTGAATGCTCCTGCAAGAACTTTTACATCATTTTTACATTGGAACAAATATATTTGTGAGTGTGAAGAACCTTCATGTTCTCCATCATTTTAAGGTTTCTCCTATAATCTTAATATCATACGGAGGCTTTTTAAGCTTTCAAAAGGTTTCCCACACTTTTTTAAAAAGTGCATTCACCAGATTTATTTTTAGGACTTTTTTGAAGTTATGATCTAACTCTACCTATGGCCCTGTTGTCCTACTGTCGTGCGTAAAACCCGATAATTTTATTATTGTTTCTTGCAATCTTCCTTTCCAGCAACATGCTCCTTCAAAACTGAGGACTAAGGACTCCTTTGATATTGCGTCTCAGGACATCCGAATATCCTATAAGCCCTAACCCATAACCTGTCCTATAGTACCCAGATCTTACACTGCAATACATTCTCTTAGTGAGCTTTTTATAAATCCAGCCATTATTCAAATGATGGACACCTGTCACAAAAAACGAGAGAAATGAATCATGACAAAAAGTGAAATATCTCACACACGTTTGCAGGAAACTTCCGTGAATTTATGGGAACTCATGCTGGGACAAGTGGATTGACAGGTAGTAAATTTCATTCCAGATTGCCTTTCATTCAGATTCCTCTCTCCCTCACATTCTAATTGGTGTAACTCTCTAATTTGGTGTATTCATGCATGCCAACTTGAATGTTTGCACGTTGACTGCTGACCTTGTACATAGTCACTGTAAATATTGTCTCAATGTGTTTTCCTCAGTTTTGTGTTACATACCTGTATCATGGATAAAATAAGACTATTTACCAAAATAAGTGACAGGTGTCCAGCATTCTAATGACAGAGCGCATTACCCACTTTGAGAAGATAATATTTCATATCTTAGAGAGGGTTTGGTAAATGTTGCATACAGAGATTTTGCTACAAGTAATTTAACCCTTTATTGTCTTGTCTGTGGTGAGTTCTGGATGATACTGCAGGCTTTGCCATTTTATTGAAGACCCCACTAGACTGCATGCTTCTGCATAAGACAAATTTGTACAGATGTGGGTCTTTTCTGATGCACATTTCTGTTTCCCTAATCAATGTAAAGTTGGCGTTTTAAGTGTTTTATAAACATGTGCTCTCTTTTTAAAGGTTCAGTAACTGAAAAACCTCCAGGACCCCCTAGCTCTGGCAGAAAAGGTGAGTTGAGATCCACAAAGCAGTTGACAGTCATTTACTGTGTGTGTGTGTGTGTGTGTGTGTGTGTGATTGCATGTGTGTATTTGGTATTGCATGTCTTTGTGGTGTGGTGTGTATGCATGTGCATGTAAGTGTGTTTACTCGGTGTGGATATTTTGACCATAATGGGCTAAAAAATCCTGCAAATAATCAACATTGGCTGATATCATATTTAGCTTTGCTTTCTTCTAGTTGGGGCAAAGTTAGAGGAGCCAGTCATTTTTAGTACTTTATTTATCAGATTTTTTCCCAGAACCAAGTTGGGATTACAATATAGTGCATGTGCATCTGTGTGTGCCTGTATGTGCATTTGTGTGTGTGTGTGTGTGTGTGTGTGTGTGTGTGTGTGTGTGTGTGTGTGTGTGTTTGTGTGTACAGATG
>JBBPDB010000001.1:40453930-40468227 GCA_037974465.1 Brachypetersius altus | reverse complement strand
TGTGTGTGTGTGTGTGTGTGTGTGTGTGTGTGTGTGTGTGTGTGTGTGTGTGTGTGTGTGTGTGTGTGTGTCAGAGATGGGGACTCGAGTCTGAGGCTCGGACTCCAGTCACACTTAACTCATACAAATAAAGACTTGTGACTTGGCTTTAGACAAGTCATTGTTACTCAAGAATTGTGAGGAATAACTCGTAAATAATGTTCATTTCATGCAATTATTTATTTATATCTCACACTTTTTCCAACAACCCTCATTTCCCATAATAGCTGAAAACCGTTCAACTCGCCCCGGTGTCCCATTACTTTTGTCCGAGGTGAATGGTTTTCAGCTAATAATGGTTTTCAAGGTGTTGTTGGAAAGGTCTCACCGAGCCCCATCTAACTGTGGAGTTTCACATCTAGAGTGAAATATATATTTTTCATATTTAACATTTAGATTTAAGATCATTTAAGGCAAATCCTCCATGTTGGTGAGGGCTTACACAGCACGCAGTCCCGCCCCCTGCTAAGCAACAGCCAATTGTAATCGCAGGGCCAATTAACATATCTAAACATTTAGAGCTCAACATTTACAGCTCAAAAATCCCACATTCAGAGTCGCCATTTGTAAACATTGCCATTCAAAGATTTGAGATTTGACCTGGACTCGACTACAAAGACTTGAGACTTGACTTAGACTTGGTAAAATGACTTGTGAGCATGTCTGGTGTGTGTGTATGTTATTTTCATATTTCTGTGTTAAAGTGAAGAAATATGATTATTTGTTTATTTTTTGACCCAAATTGACTCTTTGATGCCAATTATTTGTCTTAGAATTAAAGACAGTAGGTAAACTCCTAAGGTATGAGGCTGAGCAATCCATTTAAGCAATTCATGAAAGGCCCAGAGTGTGTTGTGCGGTAAGGTAGTGGAAGCCGTTGAGACAGGGTCATCATGTGTTCTGCTGCTGCAGAATGAAGAGATCATGCCCTTATTTGACCCGGCCTGGTTGGCAGGCCTGAAGAGGATGCACCTGCTCCTCCTTTGAAGAGTGAAATCAGGCTTCATCCCATTTTGGACTTTTAACATGCCTCAAATTCTCTCCTACAGAAATAATACATTTCTGGCCGTGCCATAAGAAAACGTTCCACAGTTTGTATTGGATTGAAACCTACACATGTTCGTAATGGAGCACTTTTCTCTGCACAGTTCATTTGTCCTGCCTCGTAGATAAGAATTGACAGTCCATTAGAGTGTCAGTAAAATGTTTCCACTATCGTAAATCCAGAATCATAAGGATGTACTTTCCAAACAAAACCACCGGCAGTTGTGATTTGATATGTTTTTCTTTCTGTCAACCCCCCCACCCCCCTTTCTCTCTCTCTGTCTCTCTATCTCTCTCGCTTTAATGCTGAAAATCCTGATGTCTTGAAGACATCATCATCTCCTAGCCCTTAGTCAGCATACTGTTTGGCAAAAATCTGATTTACACAGATTTCCACTTTCCCCAGATGCAGAGGATCAGCCAAGACATGGCAGGAGTTTGAATTATGTGTCTTTATCTTAGAACTGGAGCAACGAGGCTAATGTTTCTAACAAACTATTCTAACAAAAAGTTTTTCTATAAAACACTCTGCCAGCTCTTCATTAAGGTGGTCCAGACTTGTTGATGTAGTTTAGGGCACAGTATGACTTACTGTGAGCCGTAAAAATGAACTAAACGTCATCACTACACTAGGACTGGTATTCTCAAACCAGTCGTGTGTTGAAGACTGAATCTAGATCATCTCTCATAATTTATATTAGAAGCTACTGTGTGTTCATTTTATGTAAGCAAAAGCTGCTCTCTTTCCCTTTTTCCCTTCTCCCTCACTAGGAGTCCAGTTTTCTTAGGCTGGCTATCTTGTTCATATTTAGGTGGTTACTGTGTGATGACAGGCCATCAGCCCTCTCCTTCTCTCTCTGGTGGGATTCCCTTGTTATTAGTCGCGTTGTGACTGTTTACCCTGGCCTATGGGCCGTGCTAGACCAGCAGAGGCCCAGCAGAGGCCCGCCGAGGGCTGAGCTCATGTGTTTACCCTGGCGCTGCCCGCTTCAAGCTAAAAAACAGTGGCTGGGAGTGGGCATAACGTCAGGCCCAGCACACCATGGGTTTCGGTGCCAGGATAAACATCAGGTTCGTTCTGAGAGCTGAGGGGGCTTCTTCGGCCCCCAGCTGAAGGGTTTGCTTTAGACCCCCCTAGAGAGACACACCTTCCCCTATATACACACTTAAAGAACTGATAAATTGGACCAGGCTTCTCCTAAATGACAGTTTTATGTCACACCGCTGAATGTAAAATTGATGAGCACAGGGTTTGGGACTAAACCCCTGCAAGCGTATCTAAAACAATGATGGAAGCCAGTGGACATTTCCATGAACTTATCTGGCAACAGCCAGACTGGACAATGAATGTAAATCCAAAGCACACACTTTTTGCTGCGTGTTTGGGTACAGAAAGGAAGTCGGTTTTAAATCATTACAGGGTCAGAAAATACTGACTGGGCAGATAACGTTTGCGCCTTCACATGTCACACCCAAGACGTCCAACCAGTAGATGATATCTTAACCCTGTAGCTCGAGGCAGGCTTTTTCCTGGACTTGTAAAAGCAATAAATTGAATTTATAAATGTATATGTATTGTTAGGCTCAAAAATGTGTTGGCAAAGTCCCTGTCAAGTTTGACCTTCAGTGATGCTGCATCTGTCTATGGCCAGGAGTCAATGGCTTTGTTCTCTCTGGGTGGGTTTGGTGGCCCTCCCTCTCCCCCATCACTCACTTAGCATGGCGAGAATTTGTTAGCTGACGTAATAGAATTGGCGGTCAGCACTCTCCTCGAAGCGTGTCACGCCATCCAATGAAGTTGCATTACACTGTCCAGTAAGGTTGCATTTGGTTCAGTGTGAAAATGTGCGTGATTATCGTCACAGGATGAACATGCTAGCCTTCACCCTCTGAGTGTTGGTAGTATCATGTGAATGGAGGAGTCCTAGCTAGTGAGCTGGATTTGGAGGGGATACTGACGCTAACTGAGAGGAATTCGCAAAGTAATGTACAGAAAACATAAGCCAGTCTGTAACCTTGTTGCTTCTATCAGATTGTCGTCTTCCGAATGTGGCGAAGAAACCCAGATCACTAAATAGGCTAATTATTACCGTCCAGTGGGACAGCTTAACTTTTATGCTGTTAGTGGAAATATGAAGGGCTGTTAACGATCCTTCCAGACCATTTGTTTTGAGAGTTATTCCTCTCCCCCTCTCTCTCTCTCCCTCCTCCCCTCTCATTTATTACCTAATTAATAAGCAATAAAAAGTTCTTTTATACGATTAACAAACCCATTATGAGGATATATTGAAAATCAGTAAAATTGATTCTCTTTTTTTTAAAGAAATGCACTTGGTCTTGTTCTTTAGGTACTATACATACTACTTGAATTTATACTGATATCTACAATAGGCTCAGCAAGGCATACACAGTGTTGTAATGTGGCACAGACTATCACAATAAACATGTTTTTTGTCATATTGGCCACCTAAAATATCTGCTGACACTATATATAGTCATCAAATATAGTGTCATCGGATATTTTAGGCCAAGTGCTGACCTTACTAGTTTGATTTATTGGGCTAGGGACATGTAGTGTTTAGAGAGTGTGTCTGTGAATGCGTGTGTGTGACAGAGAGAGTGAGCCTGGCTTCTGGTCATTAGCCTCATGAAAGAGCAGCTTTATGCATTAGGTAGTCTAAACGCTTCAGAGACACTGACGCATTTGCTTGGTAGCAATTGCCTCACGACCCTTCTGTTTTCCTCTTAATTATGTGTGACATCATGGTGATTTATTATGCAGAGTTTATTAAAATGGAAGTGACTTGCTTGTTGAAATGTCTTACCTGGAATAGTCAGCAATTTGTGGGAGTAAATCTCTCTTAATGTCTCTTGGAAAGCCCTATCAGAAAGTATTCGGGCACCGTTTCAAAACAAACTTTCCCAGTCTTTCGGTTATTTACAGTCGTTTTTTTGCACTTGGACACGTAGTAGGCTTAGCTGTAAAAATGCTATGATGCATCGCATCAGTCTGAAAGTGACTAGTCAACTGCATTGATATTGAAATATGAGTGTAGGTTATAAGGAAATCAGATGTATTCTCCACAGACTCCTACACATTACTGAATTTCACAGATTGCATACAATGTAACTTAAAATGTACGTTTGCGGCACAAATTTTTTAATAAGCATTTTTTTTCACTATGCAAATCACTGGAAATTGCGCCCTAAAAATGTAAGATTTCAAACTATTTTAACTTATTTTTACTGAGAAAATCCACAAATCAGTAGCTTGATCAGGAATATGCACACTTTTGCACTCGATTGTATTATAATGCACTTAGGTTGAGGTCAAAGGTTTATATCCCTGCTGTAAATGAATGTTTTCCTCTTCTAGAAAACTGTACATCACGACTGAAGATTTTAACATTCCTTTTGATGTTTTCTTGAGTGCCGTTCCTGTAAGTTCACAGGTACTGGAGGAGTATGATGAATATGGGGCTCTTGAGCTTTAGTGTCAGTGATTCATCCTCTAGCGTACCGTTGTGTAACCTTTCTTGCACTGATCCTCAGTGTCTGTTCCCGGCCTCCGGCCTGCGCTGGGCTCTAATCAGCCATCAGCAGTCAGGTGAGGCTGCTCTTAGGCGCACTGGATCTGGTTTCTGTGCTTTATCAGATGAGGGGCTGGGGTGTCCGTGGAGAAGCTTTGTGTCCTTAATGGCACAGTCATTTCACCACTTTATCCCACTGAATGAGAAGAGGCCAAAGTGGACTGCTTCTCTGGAGCCTCTTAATTGCCAAAGGGGAGCAGGCAATAGAGGCGACTGAGTGCACAGACACTCAGACAGAGACCTCAGAGGGTCCTCTAGTGAGTGGACAAATGAGACAAACTCTCAGATTCTCTCTGAAAGCTCCCAAAGGCCATCACACTAAATAATGGAACATAAAAGTCAGGTTATCTCTCTACGACTCAAATATATAGTCGTGTTTGATGGCACTGTCTGTTACCATACATCTACAAAGCATCTACATTTCAGCTAAGGTAGCTGTAAGCAGTAAATTTGCTGCGTGTAATGAAACACAAACATACCAGGATCTGACCGGGAGCACACCTGCATCACCCCCACCCTCCGAAACCTGCTGTTAACTTTCCATTCTTCTACACACACACACACACACACACACACACACACACACACACACACATAGATGTCTGATGGGCTCTCCAGGGCCAAGGACTACTCTAGACTGCATGCCCTTCCCCCCATGGGCTATGCTGAGGGGTTGGGGGGTGCTTGACTGAAACTCTCCCACTCCCATCTGCAAGCAATCTGGGCTCCCTCTGGGCTCCCTACCTATCTCCTCAGCTCCTCAGCTTTGCTGTGATTAATGGGCCCAAAAGGAGTCCCATGCCCCATCATGTCGACTCTGACAGCACCACTAAAAGCCCAGTGTAGGTTTTGTCACGTGTCTTATAGTTTACAGTACATCATGTTTGGGTGAATATAGTAAGCAAGTTAAAAAAGTAAAATGTCCAGTAAGTCAGTGTAACAAGATTGAAAAGTAACAAGGTTTGATACGACAGAGATGTCTGGGTTTGTGTTATGCAATATTGAGAGAGAACAGAGAGAGGGAGAGAGAGCATGAGACAGAGACAGAGAAAGAGAGACAAACATACAGGAGAGAGAGCAAGAAAGAAAGCTTAAAAAAAGTAAGAAAGGAAAATCAAAAACTAAGTCAGTGTAAAATGATGTTTTTATATGACAAAGACAACAAAAGTCTGGCTTCATGTCATACATGGGGGTTACGGAGGTTTTTGAACATCCCTTATAATAATGCTGCATAGACCTGACCTAATTCACACATGTGCATGAATGAAAAATATAACATCAGTACTCTTACTACTTAAAGCAAGCAAACAAACTGGTGATGTAATATAGAGAGATAGAAAAGAGATAGAAAAAGAGCTGGAGAGAACGAGAGAAATATGAGCACAGAAAGGTAGAGGCAGAAGAAGGATTGTGTTTTGACCACAGAGCAACGATCTGTTTCCCACATGACATCTGAGAGAGAGAGAGAGAGAGAGAGAACGTTCTCATCCTCCTCCTGTGTTCAGACACACTCACTTGTTCCCCCACACAAACACATATAGATTACATCTAGATGCAGTCTGTGCATTCCGCTCTGATCCAGTGCATCTCGGGAGCTGCTGTCACTCGGCTCTTCATGTATGAGCAGAACAGCGCGGGGGTGTGGTATGTGCATATGGAGAAACTCTGAAGACGACCCTCCTGTATCCCTCAAGTCCTCAATAGTCCAGTTCTCATGCTGGCAGTGTCCCATCACTCTCTTCCTGTTTACCCTTACACTGGAGCTAAGTTCCTTCTGGTGAAAGTGTGTGAGTTTATTTTTAGATGTATGCAAGGCTCAGATGTCTTCATGACTCCTATTGTCCACTTTCTGCCATGGCAAAACAAATTTCCCATCCGTGGGACTAAGAAAGGTTTATCTTATCTTATCTTATCTTACTCTCCATTTCGGTGCCAGGTACCACAGAACACCTTCAGAGGTCTTTTGGAGTTCATGCCTTGATGTCAAAATTCTGCTAAAGGGCTCTCTTACTTGACCCTTGACAGAGACTAGAGAGTCAGTGTTTTTTTTTCAAACACATTGTTGTTGAAAACTGTGTATGAAGTTGTATTTCACTCTCAGCAAGCAAGACACAGAGGTTAGCTAGACAGATGAACTAGAGATAAATGCACTTCAAGCCGGCACATCTATTTAACCTCACTGTTATTTGCTGATAGCTGGAGATATTACTCTGTATGTTGTTCCTACAATTCACTCTCACTTTGTTTAAATTTGAGATAAAAAGCAAAATTTGATTAGTGCATGTATGTCCTTACACACACGTACACACACACACACACACACACATATATACGTGTGTGTGTGTATATATATATATATATATATATATATATATATACACACATACATATGGTACGGAAGGGACTACGTCCGTGTCCAGTATGATAACAATTATGTGCGTGTGCGTGTGCATACTTGCGTGTGTTTATTCTCTTGCATGAAAGATGGCGAGCTCAGGAATGCTGGTGTCTTGTCACGCAATGAATGTGTTAGCACATCTGTTGGCCGGGCCGGTGAAGTGAACGCACCCTTTTCTCCATCTCCTTACCTTGTGTGTTCCCAGTAGGTCGTCTGGTGTGAGGATAGAAGCATCCAGAAGATGAGCCAAGAGCAGGGAGCGCAGAGGGGAGGCATCTGCTCTCGACTTGAACACACAGAATTTTGAAGCAAAAAAGAAATACAAAAGGATACGGAAAAAAAGAGGTTCCTGAAGAAAATGATGAAATGATACATGGAGCCAAAATATTTGCACTTTCTCTTCCCATTGGTAGACATTTTCTCTGTCTGTAGTTGTGTTGTAAACATTTTATGAGTATGACGTCCGACAGTTTTGGGGGGTTTTTTTTTGTATAAGAATGTGGCACTCGTACATGTGACTGACTACCTGCTATAAAACACAAAACTTTTATTATCAAGTGTATTAAAGATAACTAAACTCACTGCAAGATCTAGTCAGTATTACACCATACAGAATTATGTAACAAATCAGTAGAAAGTAACATTCCAATTAGGGTCCAAGAGTTGGTTGGTTGGTTGTTTTCTCAGCTTTTCTGTAATAGAGACACCCAGACAGTTTGTAATGGGATGTCATTTTTATGTTGGTAGCATGACTAGTTTGAAGTAAGCATAACCTGATCATTACTCAGTATACTTATTCATAACATGCAACATACAGGTTCTTTCAGCAATTATAGATTCAGACATAAACACCAGTAACGGTTCTAGCCTGTATGGTGCTCTGGGTGAACACTTGTTTTGGTACCGAACCTAACCCCCCATATCAAACCACTGGTGAACACAGTATGTCACAAACATTTTCCCAATGTTTCTGTAGCTTTATATATTTCATACATGCATTTTTTCCATTATGTGCCGTTCAATCACTAATTTTTCCTGAGATGAAGAAATAATGTAACATATCAGACATTGTGTTTTGTTTTGTTTTTTTTTTTTGTTCCTTTTGTTTCTTTCCTGGGATGTAGGCACAGTAAAGCCTGAAATCTTCAGTCAAGTGCAAAAGTTGGCCTTCCCTCCATCACATTGGTTGTACACACCCTGTTAACAGACTTGTCTTCGAATGCTAGTGCACAATTTCTATTCATTTGCTGAACTTAACATATAAATGTGCCATAACTTTTGCACAGGCAACATTTTACCCCCCCACCCCCACCCCCCATGTGTAAATTCAGCAAGTAAACAGTCACTGTGCATTTAAACGTGCAGAAAGGTGTTTTCTGTAAATAACATGTAATTTTGCAAGGTGTATACAAACTTTTGCACGTGACTATATACGTATGTTAATACAGTACCTTATGACAAATTAATACACTGATCAGTTATTATAGAGCCCAAAGTAACAGTGCCATTTATCACCATTCTTTGTTTTTGTAGCAAGCAGGTCCAGAAATGTGGTTAAAATATGAATGTCTATAACGGTAATGAAGTTGTAAGAAAGTGCTTTCGCTTAGACTGGGAGATGCTTTGGGCTAATGGACTATAGTGAAAATGTACTTTTCACTGCAAACCATGTTACTGGGATGGGAACCTTCAATTTAAATCATCAGTACCGATAGTTGGAACATAGTTGTACCTTATTCCAGTATGATTGTATTTTTAAGGTGCATTGACACCCTACACCTTAAACCTTGTCTCCAGTAAAGCGCACACGTATATAAATATGCACCTTTCCACTGGGAAAGTGAATGTAGTCTACCTTTAAAACTCATTTAAGCTACACAAATAGGCCTACAGGACCATGTTTTATCTTGGAGGGTACGTTTTCATTGTTTGTACCATGGGACGCCACATAGACTAGAAGTCTAAATCCCTAACTGTTTTCTTCTCAACCAGCAACCACCCAAGATCAGCTCTGCAAGAAGGGGAGCAGGGTTACCAATCCATTATTAATTACAAACCAATTCATTACTTGTATTTTTCTATTTTGATGGAACTAAATAACTAATATGGTTTGATGGCCCATGTATCCGTACTGGCACACATGGGACTTATTAATAATAATAATAATATAATAATAATAATCATCATCATCATCCCTTGTCTGCCACAAAATAATTTTATCTTCCAGATATTATTTCCCAGAACACAGAAATAAATCCTCCTCCCAACAGTGATGTGATTATCTTCCTGATTTAGGAAAGATGAGGTTTGTTATTGTTTATGTTTGTGTGTGTATGTCTGTGTGTGTGATTGTTGTTGGTTTCCATGTGTGTATTTGTTTGTTTATGGACATATCCTTGGACGCCAATGCTTTGGCTCATGGAAGAAGAGTAAAATTGAAACAGTCAAGTTGTAAATATGTATCATATGTGCTATTGGTCTTTCCTTTTACATCAGTCTTACAGCAATCAATGGCAAATCCTAAACGCAGCATCAGCATCATTTAGAAACTTGTGTGTAAGTAAAATATTTTGCTCTCATCATAAATTTGTTTGAACATCGGCTCATCACTTTTGAAATGACTGTCTGTTGAAAATACACATTTTAATGTAACTTCTGGTCTGTCTGTTTATTCTACACTGTTTCTGTATATATTCATTCACATTATATCCTGGCATATAAAGTGTGCAACTTTTTTGCGCCATTAGTGTGCTGATGACATCATTTAATACATTACAACAAATCACAACTAACCTACTCTTTTCGTGCAATCAATTACATGTTATGGTATAATCACACAAGTTTTTTTATTGTAGTGGTCCCCAGTACTCAATAGATATTGACTGGCACCAAAAACTCAGGTCTCAGGTCTCATACATTGTCCAGCATGGAATTGACAAGTTTGTCCAGACATGCTCAAGCAGATTGAGATTGAGAAATTAGATAGATTTATAGATAGATACATAGATTTATAGATAGATAGATAGATAGATAGAGAGAGAGAGAGAGAGAGAGAGAGAGATAGATAGATAGATAGATAGATACATAGATTGATAGATAGATAGATAGATAGATAGATTTATGGATGGATAGATAGATTGATAGATTGATATATTGCAATAATGTGGCCTCAAGATATACACCCTGCCACTTTTTGCCACTTTGAAACATCTATGGATTTTATTGTTTAGAGCTATTGGTGGGTAAATTCTCGGAGGCCGCACCTCTGTGCACAGCTGCCCTCCATTTTCTCCAACCCCCACCTGGGGCAGTGGGTCTGTGTGCCCCCTGAAGTGCTTCCAGACTGTGGCTGAGCAACAATCACACTCTAAACATTACGTTTCGAATCGTTTGAGTAAGAATGGCTGCAGTCACAGCTAATCAAACTTTCAGCAAGAAGACACTGAGAAGACTGTCAAAGGGACAGGAAAAGAATGCATGAAGATACCCATTCATCTGCCTTTAGAACGGATTCATATTCATATCTTCATATTTAATGTGTCATTTTTGACCTAAAAATGTTTTCTACTAAGTTTTTAACAATTAGTCTTGCTCAATCAAGCCAACAATGAAGCTGTTGAAGGCAAAAATTGTAATATAGCCATTAGAGCAAAGCCTTGCTGAGTGATGCTGGCTTTGTATGTGCAGATGAAGATGCTAGCAGTGTCAGAGCTGGGCTTGAGAGTGTTGATGGGGGTGGGCTGGTTAAAGGAGATGGGTGGGTGGATGAAAAAAGGGAACTTACATGCAGCTGCAGTACATCTGTCTTGTGCTGACACATGTGGCATTTGACTTCCAGTGTGAAGTTCAAAAGAATTTTATAATGACGCAGCTGCTTAGAGATGTGAGAGAGTGTGGGTGTATGTTCCGAAGTTGTTGAAACGATGTATGGGTCGAGAGGTAAAAAAGGATATTCTTCCTTTCATTCATTCATTCATTCATTCATTCATTCATTCATTCATTCATTCATTCATCTTTGTTATCATCTGGTCTCTATTGTTAAAGACAAGAAATGTGTTCAGTCCAGTTAAAAATTTTTAAGCTTGCAAATGTCAGGTTATATGCCTACATTCAAAGAATCTATGGGTTTCTTTCATTATTAATATTGCAATTATTATTATTATTATTATTAGTAGTAGTAGTAGTAGTAGTAGTAGTAGGAGGAGGAGTACTAGTATTCATAAATAAATAATGTATTAAATATGTTAAAATTATGAATTGTTCACATGGACTGGCACCCCACCCATGGTGAGTCCCTGCCTCGCCCCCACTGGACCCCTGGATAGGCTCCAGCTACCTGCGGCCCTAGTATGGATTAAACGGTTCTAGAAAATGAATGAATAAATAAATTACTAATAAATTACTAAATATTTTTCTAATTAGGAATGCCTAAAACCACTTAGAATGTCACACATCTTGAGATCTTCGTGACTTAATGTTCTGTGAGCTTTAAAGTAAAACCCCAGATGACACTTATGGATTAGATTCATTCAGAAGGAAAAAAATCATTCATGCTTAAGATTTTGCACAACAATGTGTATATATATATTTTTTGCACAAGTTATTGCACACTGTTACAACAAACAATTCTATTGTTAATCATTTTCAAAGGGCAGACCTCCAGGTACATACTAATACAGGTCATAATAAATAAAACCTAATGCCATTAACAATTTAATATAGCATCTAATATATTTCATATAGCATCTAATATAGGGTTCCGTGAACAAAGAACAAGACATAAATCTCAAATGCAGCGGGGGAAATAAAAAATTTGAAGTTTGCTGACTTATAAAAAATGTCTCTAATTTATGAGGTAGTTTTATTTTTATGGAGAGGGACAGAATATCAACCATAAAAGTTATAAACTGATTTGCATTTCTCTGAGTGAAATTGGTATTTGATACTCAAGCAAAGCCGAACTTGGCTGCTGCTTGGCAACGCGAAGCTTCTGCTCCTCCACAGATTTTCTATAGGATTGAGGTCTTTAAACTGGCTAGGCCACTCCAGGACCTTAATGTGCTTCTTCTTTAGCCACTCCTTGGCTACCTTGGCTGTGTGTTTTGGGTCATTATCATGATGGAAGACCCATAGCCCATCTTCAGTGTTCTGGCTGAGAGAAGGAGGTTCTCGTCCAAGATTTTACGGTACATGGCTCCATCAATTGGCCCCTCAATACGGTGAAGTCATCCTGTACCCTTAGAAGAAAAACATTCCCAAGCATAATGTTCCCACCTCCATTCTTCAGGTCATACTCAGGCCTTTCTCATGCTCATCCTCACCCCGTGAGGCAAGATACTGCATGGAGCTCCAGACTGAGGGCAATTGATAATCGTTTTATATCTTCCAAATAATTGCACCAACAGTTGCCACCTTCTCACTAAGCTTCTCGTGCAGGTCTACAGTCTCGTCCCTGACGTCCTTTGACAGCTCTTTGGTCTTGCCCATGGTGGTGGAGAGGTTGGAATGGAAGAACTGTTTCAGGGGCCTGGTGTGTTTTATATACATAAATCAAATCAATGTATAATGTTTATGTAACATGTTTTTTTTATTCATTTTTGGTTGATATTTTGTCTTTGTATAAAAAAATGAAACTACATCATGAATTAGAGACTGGTCAGCAAACTTAAACATTTCAACAGAGGATCATATAATTCTTTCCCCTGCTGTAGCTAGAGAGAGAAACAAAGCCATTGGAAAATATGATTGTATGCAGAAACAGCAAACCAGATTGATATTTTAAAGGCCATTCAAGCGCATTAAGCCAGTCAAAGTTATACTGGGATGATGAGCGAGTGGTGGGTTCAGAGAGAGAGGGAGAGAGATGTGTGTGTGTGTGGTATGTGTGTATGTGCATGTGGTGTGTGTGTGAACCAGTCGTGTGTGATGCCTTGCTTGGCTCTCTGAAGCAGCACCTGCTCTGCATGCCCAGAGGTCACCTGTCAGGAGACTGAGGCCTAGGTCAGAGGTCATGTCTCAGATAGGCGTAAATGATTGAGAATACAGCTGCCTAATCAGGGCAGGTGTCTGCTGTTTTTTCTGATCCTCTTCCTTCATGTCTTGTGCGTGTGTGTCTTTACGAGGCGTTCTTGATTTGCACCATGCATGCATAACTTCCCTTTACCATTACTAAATGTCCACACATGCATATTAATATATATATATATATATGTGTGTGTGTGTGTATGTGTGTGTGTGTGTGTGTGTGTGTATTTATATAAACAAAGTTGAGGTTTAAATGCGTGCTCTTACTCTCTGTAAGGATCGGTCCTGGAACGTCTGTTTTCTATTATATTTTGGATTAGTGCTGATTGTGTTTTGATTGACTCTGAACCGCAGCCTTTTTCCTCCTCTGCCAGTTATAAAAGCACGTCTGCCAGTTTTCCTTCCCCTACATTTCTTATTGCTAATTTCAGAGGTAAAACCATTTCTGAAGATGAAGCCAGACTTTCTCGTCCATATGCTCTACTTTTTTTTTTACAAGACATCAAATTATTCTCATTCTGTGTGTTATGCGTGTTATTACAGAGTCAAAATAGGGTTTAAATAAAATTTAGTAAATGGCTGATTTACTGTTTTTGTGTTCAGACAAGGCAATAAATGCTATTATATTCATGGTCTATTGAAACTGCATGAGGATAATGATTACTGGTATTTTTTACACAGGAATTAAAAAAGTCAGGGGTGCTTTTCGACTAATGACTCTTTTAAGGTTAGGTGTAGAAGTGAGCCCTCTACTGGCAGCAGGGCAGTAAAACAAGCCGTGTCCGAAAACAATTTCACGATTGGTAGACTTTTAGACTTTTATTATTTTATATAATATAAATTATAATGTAAATTATATATATATAGTTATTCTTATATATATTGTTTTTTGGGATTTTTTTTATAGTTGAAGTATAAGCAGGTTCCTCTGGGATCAGTAAAATGTTCTGATTTTGATTCTTAATTTAATTAGAACATGACTTTTTACTTAATAACTTTCAAAACAGCCTGAAATTGCATTTTATGGCTACTGTGAATACTGTGAAGAAGCGATCCACATACTGTCCAAATTCTGTCATTATACAGTCTGTTCTTAACCGTAGCAGTCATTCTAAAAGAGTGAGAGAGAGAGAGAGAGAGAGAGAGAAAGAGAGAGAGAGAGAAACAGAGAGAGAGGGAGAGAGGAGAGAGAGAGAGAGAGA
>JBBPDB010000001.1:40441603-40453237 GCA_037974465.1 Brachypetersius altus | reverse complement strand
AGAGGGAGAGGGAGAGGGGGAGGGAGAGGGAGAGGGAGAGGGAGAGGGAGAGGGAGAGGGGGAGGGAGAGGGAGAGGGAGAGGGAGAGGGAGAGGGAGGGAGAGAGAGAGAGAGAGAGGGAGAGACAGAGAGAGAGAGAGAAACAGAGAGAAAGGGAGAGAGGAGAGAGAGAGGGAGGGAGGGAGAGAGAGAAACAGAGAGAGAGAGGGAGAGAGAGGGAGAGAGAGAGAGAAGAGAGAGAGAGGGAGAGAAAAAGAGAAAGCAATCAGTCATTTTTTGTGTGTGAAGTCAGCTGGATGGATGCAGGGGGGATTATTTGGAACTCTGAGGGTAAATGCAGGACACTTTAGTTTTATTGTTTTTAAGTCAGCTTTTACTGTAGCGGTTTCTCAGCCCACATGTGATGTGGTCTGCACATCGGAATGCTTCTGCACTCAGGTTCATTAGTCGGGCATGTATCCTCCACATTTTACACTCTCGGGCCTGACTTGCACGAAAACCTTCCAAGACATATTTAGCTTAGATAAACATATTAGAGAATCAACATGTGTAAACATGTTCAAACATTCCAGTCTCACAGATGGGTTAAGTGTCCTATAGCTGAATCAGTCTTTGTAGGGTTTCAGTACCACGTCTGTCCTCGGACAACATGCTGTGACATATAACCTTAGATATTTTAGTGGGATTGATTGAATGAATGAGCAACAGAGGGATAAAAAATTTAAACCTCAAAGAAACCTTGTCTGGGAATACATCATCACCAGACAATTTTAATGACTTGACACTTTAGGATGACGTTATTTTTGTTCCCCTGCTGTATGAGCACTGCTGGATGTTTGGAAAGTGTTAGGAGCCTGCTGCTTGTATAGATAAGACAAACATATAATGATGATAAAATGATTATATAATAAGAATGATGATAAAATACAATATAATTATGTACTGGTTATATAATAAGAAATTGAAGATTTATGCAAACACACAGATGTGAATTTAAACATATTTGTAGTCAGTATAGCAGTAATATGGGAGGTCAACAAGGTCGCAGACAGACTCTCCTACTCACTATCTCTCTCAGCCTCTCTCTCTCTCCTCTCTCTCTCTCTCTCTCTCACTCTCTCTCTCTCTCTCTCTCGCTCTCTCTCTCTTCCTTTCCCTCTCCCTCTCCCTCTCCCTCTCTCTCTCTCTCTCTCTCTATCGCAGCCCTAAGCAAGGATGTTCAGCTCACGTTGCTCAAAGGAATCACTTTAAGCCCAATTACTGTGAATTTTGACATGTGCATGTAAAATGCACCACACATACTATTTCTCTCTCTCTTGCTTTCACACACACACACACACAGACAGACACACACACACACACAAACACACACACACACACACACACACACATACACACAATTATGCATGCAAATGCATATAGTAATCACTCAATACTTTTTTTTATAACAAATGCTTAAACATGCCCTAAGGATCATTCCCTGCGTTGTTAATGATCTTCAGCATTTCTTATGTTAGATTAATTCTTTTTTTTTTTTTTAACTCAAATTCAGTTCCATGTGAACACATTGCTGTGTGCACTCCTGGAAAAATGACAGCCCAAGCCTGCCCACAGAGGGCTCATCGCTGCCATTCTTTCAGACCAGGCTCAAATTCACCAGGCCGGTGCGACTTCATCACGGATCACATGGGGTCCCGGAGACAGCCGCGTGGTCCTGGGTAAGTGTGAGAGAGTGACAGCTTACCGGAGAGGTACAGGCAGAGGGGAGCGTGTGAGGGTCATGAGTGGGAAAGGAAATGAAAGACTTGAACAGTGAAGTTCTAAGAAGTGCCAAGAAAGACGGAGCACATCTGGATGCTGCACAGGCTGATTCTGTACAGATTTGGTGACCTTGGTATTCACGCCTCACTCCTATATACAGGTAAGGTAAGATAAAGATAATTCAAGCAATTCCAGGACTCAGGGACATGCGTGGGAACTGAGGTGTGCAGGAAAAAGAAACTTCCAAAAGAATATCTAAAGACCTTTAAAAAAAACTTTAAATCACTTTTGTTCTGTTTAAATTAAATATTTAATATTTAAACCCAGAAATCTAAACTGAGAACCATTGATATGCTTTTATTTTCTGAATTGTGCATGCACTAGTCAATTTCTACCAGTATTAAAAATGAAGCCAGGATGTATTAATGAGTGAAGTTCTAGTTACCATTAAATCAATAATGTGGATTGCAGAGCTAATATGCCCGTCTGTATATCAGTGTGATTTGCCACTTTAAGAATCTGAGGTGCTAAAGCTGGAAAGACAAGATCTTAAGCAAAGAACCTGGAATATTAACTCCTCCTTTATTTAACTCCTCAGGGAGTGAGAGCTTGTCCGAAGGCGGATGGCGGTAAAGGAGGTTAGTGTCTCTGTTTGTACTGTTAATATAAAAGTTATTTACTTGCAGAACAAATATAGATGTAATTGTGTTTGAATATCGGTGGTGAATAAATCAGACAAACAATGATGGAGAATAAATGAGATTTATAGTTGAATATGGTAAACATTTAAGAAATTTTGATAGAGCCTTTAAATACCCATTTAAATTGCCTTCAGCTGCGTTTCTAAACTTTGGTCCTGGAGGCCCCACTGGTCTCCATGTTTTTGATACGGTCCAACTAGTCAATTAATAAAGTGTTTCTTGGTTCTGCAATAGTAGTGAAAATACTAACATGTGAAGGACATTGGTGTGACATTGGAAAAAATGCTTGTTTTTTAGATCCTATAAGGCAGGTGCAAATGTAAAAGTTAAAGCTGGCTATTCCTGAGCCTTAAAGGGGTTAAATGATAAGAAATGCCTGAGGATAAATGTTTACTTCTCAAGAACAAACACCAGTCTGCTCATGTTTGATTATGGCTTACTGAATATATTACATGTACCTGTGCTCAGAGTCAGCTGACTGCGACGCTGCTGACCTCCGTGGTGGCGGCGGTGTTCGGCTCCCTGCAGATTGGATATCACACCGGCAATGTCAACTCTCCAGCCAGAGTGAGTGACACTCAATGGTAACATGTCAGCCCCCTCCAACATGCGCATCTCACTGCCCCCCTGAACCACTGGGTAAACTTTACAAAGCTATGAAACTTTTCTATTTGACCTTCATGGTTTTGGAAGCCTTCATATTTGCAGACAGGAACCTACGATGTCTGAACTGTGTTGATTTATCAGCTGTCTGTGTGGATACTGCACAGCTCTCTCCACTTCATGCTCTCTTCCAAAGCCATCAGGATGACTTCCCAGTTATTAGTCATGTCTGTTAGCTTGGTGAAATGCAGCTACACAAAGTAGCTTTTTTAAATGGTTTGGGTTTGGAAGGCAAATGGCATCTAACAAAATTCATCCTCAGCGGCCTGCTCTTAAAACCTGACACTGCAACAACCTTTCCAGCAACGTATGTAGAGTGTTCATAAAAGAGGCACTATTTTAAAATACAAGAACAGACCACATCAAGCATAACCCATACTGCATATTACAGAAATACATTACAGAAATCCAAAAGTCTGTTATAAAGATCAGACCTAACGAACAGATGCAGTTTATATGAACAAATTATATTTGATTGGTTTTCTAACTGAACAGCAGAGCTAACACATCTTCTACAGGGCATAACATTACATATAACATTTACTGCAAATGGTACTTCAGAATTTGTATTTATTTGTTAAGGAACACATTATTTTTACAGTTTGGCAAAAAAAAAAAAAAAATTACCACTTACCCTATATGTCCCTAAAGCCATGCCATGTTTTGGTGCCCTCTTTTTCTGTAGTTTAGACCTGGAGCTGTGAGGCTTGTCAATAGTCACCCTAATCTTTTCTGTAAACACATCCTCAAAATGTCTCTCAAACTGTAGCTAGTTCTTTATTAAGGCAGTGCAGGCTTGTGCATGTGGGTAATGGGGCAGCTGGTAGCCTAGTGGTTAGGGCATTTGCCCTGCGGCCAGAAAGTCCGGGTTTGATTCCCAAGACTGCTAGGCTCCTCTGAGGTACCCTGAGCAAGGTACCGTCCCCACACACTGCTCTCCGGGCGCCGTGTTCATAGCTGCCCACTGCTTCACTTGGTGAATGGGTTAAATGCAGAGGAGGAATTTCATGCTGTTCACGCTGCGCTGTGTTCACGTATGACAAATGGTCACTTTCACTTTTCACTAATGACAGCAATTACTTTTGTGAGCTAAAATATGAGTAAAACCTACAGGTGCAGCTGAATTCTGCAGACAAGTTTCTTAAACTGTTTCACTAACCACCTCAGGAGTAAGAGTGCTGATCTAGAATCTGTTTTTGTATCAACAATTATCATAATATTGTATAGGATCCAAGATCAGTCAAGCCGCAGTGTTGTCTAAAACAGGCTCCTGTGGTAGTGAAGTTTCATTCAGATTTGGTCTTAAGATGCATCAGGAAAGTAAGAAACTAAAGAAGTAAGATTTGGACTCAAACCATGGCAAGGCCGATCAGCTTGTTGCGCAAAACTGGGTAAATTTGACTCTTTTCCTTAATTGAGCTTTTCTTAGTATAAATATCTCATTCTGTATCTTTCTTCATGCAGATCATTGAGCAATTTTTCAATACAACATGGAAATCAAGAAATAATGAATCCATGCCAGACCACAGCCTCACCTTTCTGTGGTCTCTCTCAGTCAGTATAAAGGACTTTGGAGCCCTTTTGGGGTCACTGGGGGTCAAAGGCCTGGCTGATTCCTACGGGAGGTGAGAAATGATGATCTAGGTAACGTAAAGGAGAAGGAAATAAATATTCTAAATTTTAACAGTAGTTCATTTAATTTCATTTTGGACCACATCTATTGAACCATCACACAATGTAAATATAGATAACAGTGTACTATATCTGTCATGCTTTAGGAATGTTTGTGTTGTTTATGATATTCTTTGCATTCCTCTTTTCCTCCTGTAGGAAGAACTCCATTCTTATAGCAAATGCTTTGTCTGTAGCCGCTGCCTTTCTGATGTTCATCAGCAAGACAGCTGAGTCCTTTGAAGTTCTCATTGTAGGCCGTCTGATTTTTGGCCTGTTCTGTGGGCTGGTGATGAGTCTGAACCCCCTGTATATCCAGGGGGTCTCACCGCTCAACCTCCGTGGTGCCTTTGCAACTCTCAACCAAGTTTCTTTTGCCTCTGGCATCCTTCTGGGCATGGTGAGATGCATATCTGTTGTTCAGCTTTTAATATCTAAGTAATTAGCCACTAGCTCTCATCAGTGCTAGCCTCGGATTTCAGCTATTGTTGGTGTGTGTTTCAGGTGGTGGGCTTAGAGTCAGTGCTTGGCACAGAAAAGTACTGGGCATTCATGCTCTCTCTGTCCCTCATCCCAGCCCTCCTTCAATACCTGACCTTGCCTTTCTGCCCTGAGAGTCCAAGGTACCTCTTCATCAACCGTGGCAAAGAGAAAGAAGCAGAAGCTGGTGGGTCTGAGACGTAGAAGGTCACAGGTTCAGACATACTGTCTCAAATAGATCTAAACATGGTCACCTGAAACATTTACAGCAGCTATTGCTTCATTTGCACATTTTCAGCCTTGAGGAAGCTGAGAAGAGACCCTGACACGGTGAAGGAGGAAATGGAGGAGATGAGAGAAGAAGCATCCCACACTGAGGCCAGGGTGACTGTTGGAGAATTCTTCATAAGGCGGCGTTACAGACAACCTATAATACTTGTTCTAATAATAAACCTGGGCAGCCAGTTGTCTGGATTTAATGCAGTAGGTATTCCCATTATGTTGTTGCACCTACATGTTGCATTGCTGCACCCCCTGCACTCCTATTTCCTTATGTCTGCATGGGGTGGATACAAAGTTACGTACATTAGGGGGTAGGTTAGAGCTAAAAAAATAACCCAGCACAAGAATATCATATTATGACGTTTACAATGAACATAACAGCTGAAAGACCATATTACTGTTTATCACTAGAATATGGCAGGAACAGGAAGCAGAAAGGTTTGTTCAGTCTGCTGTTGACATTGTGTCACACCGTGGTTTTACTGCCTCCACTGTTTATGTTGGTATTGCGTCTTCCAGAGATGTTTAAACAAATGCAGGATACACAGGGCAACCACCTAGCACAGTCATACAAATAGCTAAAAGCCAAAATGAAGGCCAGACTACCAAGTCACACTATTCCATGTGATCCAGTCAATCTAGGACTTCTGAAGTTAATTAACAGTAGCAAATGCAGCAGATTGTGGTTGGAACTACAACTAGACAACAGTGTGAATCTCCAGGGCCCGGAACTGGTGACCACTGATCAGTAGTTTACCTTTGCCGAGAGGTTCTTCTCTAAAATATAGCCAAATATTTGGCTGCAAAGAAGAACACAGCTTTATTCCAGCTAAAAACATTGATATCTATTCCTATCAAATTCTTATCATGAAGTACAGGTGCATCATTCAGGGCCTGGTTTTCACATTCCATTATTTAAATCTCTTTCATAGAGAAAATATCAGCTTTTTGAGGGAGGATTCTTCCCCCAATGCTTCATGTAACAGTGCCAATGAAACACTTTCCTGTTTCTCCTATTTCTCTTCCAGATCATAAATTATTCAACTAAAATGTTCGTCAAGGCCAAATTTGAAGAAGCAACATATCTGACGCTGGGAGTGGGAGCCATCAATGTGGCATTTACCGTAGTGGCTGTGAGTGTTTATAACATCATATGCAGAACACAGTGTGACTGGGACACAGATTGATAAGATGCGATGAGCATAGAAGCACGATGTAACAGAATTATATAAAAAAATATGTTTGAAAAGAAACTTGCATTACTTACTGACAGTGTTACCTTGCTTTATCTGCATTTATGTTACCCAGATTGTCTTCTCTCATCAAAAGTTTCTAGCAATTTGGCAACATAATGTGCTTTGACGTGTTTATAATTACATTTTGTTTGTTTTCCTCAAAGTTCTTCCTGGTGGAGAGAGCAGGGCGCAGAAAGCTGCTCCTCACTGGCTTCCTGTCAGTAGCACTGTGTAATTTACTTATGACCGTCACAGATTCCATGCTGGTGAGATAAATACTTCTGCTTTTTTTAAAAAAAAAGAGATGAAGCTTATTGATCACCCTACTTTACCATCTCTCAGGAGATAGTCCCAGATATCCGCAGCATTCAGGTGATGGTGATCTTTCTCCTGATTGCTGCATATGAGGTAGGACCAGGCCCCATCTCTTGGTTCATTGGTGCTGAGCTCTTTGACCAGCCAGCGCGTCCCATAGCCATGGCCTTCACAAGCATGCTCAACTGGGGAGGAAAGTTTCTGCTGGCCCTGCTTTTCCCATCATTACTGGTATGTTCATCTTTCTGAGCAAGGGCAGGTCTGAGAACTTCTCGTCCATTTCACACGGTATACATTGTGTAAATAAAGTTGATTTGCCGGATTTTTGAGGGTTTGAATTGATTACGTTTGTTCATCTAAACTGAGACTTTGATTTGCATTGTTTATTTAAAGGCTTTATTTGAGCTGAATAAAGCCTTTTTAAAGTTGAGATGACATATTTTAAAGTGCATCTTTCACTAATGGAACTTAGCTAACTGGCATTAATCATGGAAATATCCTACAGTGTACATTTTGTGTAACCAGCAGTCCATCAAAGGCAGTAAAGGACACAAATCAATTGCCAATGTTGAAACACGAATGTTTTATTTTTCTGTTTTATATTGACCCTTGTTGGACCAAAACATTGTGTGATCTGACAGTGGCTATATTTACATTTAGTGACATGACTTTACTAACCTGTTGCCTGAATTTGTGTTCTCCCTTGCAGAAACTGTGTGGGGCCTATGTCTACCTCATCTTCATGTGCATGGCCTTGATAGCATTCGTCTATACGATGTTTCGCCTCCCAGAAACCAAGGGACGTACTTTTGATGATATCGCTGCAGAGTTCCGGGGGGCTGACGGAATTCCACTGCATAACAAAACGGGTTTTAATACTTTCTCCTGACCACCTAGGGAAAACAACATAGACCCTCGTGTCCCTATAACCAGACCATTGCATGTGAGTCAGAAATAAAAACTGTCAGACTTTTGACTCAGTGATGAGCAGTTCTACAAAAGGAACCATAAAAGGTGCAAATGAACCACAAAATAAAGAACCAAGTAATTAAGTCTATGTTCATATTTGCTATCAAGAATAATAAAAGACATAATGGTTAAGACTATCTGCATTTAATTACCTGCCTGAAACAGGCAGTATAAGACACGTATCCATAAAGCACAGACCTATGAGCAACCCCACCAATAAACATGTCTCCTCCTGTGGAACTTGGCTCACCTCCCCAAAGTGACTTTTTCAAGCTATTATTTGCTTGTGAAATCTGACATTTCTCCTGCCTGCACTTTGCAGTGTGTGGATAAGGCGGCCATCCAAGTTTAACAAACCATGCCCACCTTACTGAAACAGAACAGGCCAAAGGTAGGCCTCATTTACTGTAATAAATTCTATAACAAACATAGGAACAGGAACTGGAGGGACCAATGTTTAAATATTTGTCGCTGATAAATGATACATTAAATGACTCTAATAAACATTTCTTTCTCTGATATTGAACATGTGTCCCACTGTGGGGATCATTTCTACTGTGCATTTTGGGCTTGGAACTTGATGTGTATAAGACGTGTAGAGCAACCATAAGAGCATAGTACCAGAGTTCAATACTACCATTGTTATGAGAACATGCCTACATTACTAGGATTATGCAAAGAATTGGATGGATGGATGGATGGATGGATGGATGGTTTTATGTACCATAATACTCTCCACTATTTTGTTTTGTATTATAATAACAGACTAGTACTGTCTTTAAGGCTGATGTATGTATGAATTACTTCTGTTTCAAGGGCTGCCTCATTCAAAATACAGTTCAGGGGCAGCTGGTAGCCTAGTGGTTAGGGCATTCGCCCTGCGACCAGAAAGTCCTGGTTCGATTCCCACAACTGCTAGGCACCTCTGAGGTACCCTGAGCAAGGTACCGTCCACACACTGCTCCCTGGGTGCTGTGTTCGTAGCTGCCCCCTGCTTCACTTGGTGAATGGGTTAAATGCAGAGGAAGTATTTAGTGTATTGTGTTCACATATGACCAGATTTTCACTTTTAAGTAAAGTTAATGTACATGAGGTATAATGTCACAGATATTGCCATTCATGTTGAAATTGTTGCTTTCTTCGAAATGGATCTCCTAGGAAATTAAACTAGGCAATATACACTAGGTGTACAGAGCCCTAAGGATGTCTGGCTTCTATTATGCTTCACCTCCTGTTGTTATCTGAGCAGCCTCTACTTTTTAAGGGCATTAACTAAACACTGTGCTGAAAGTGGCTCACAGGGATGCTGGGACCTGCTGACACTGAGAAGTTGAATTCCCTGGTAGTGTGTATGTAGAACAAATAGCTTTTTCCATTCAATTCTTCCGTAATTCTTGCAGTGCAGTGAGCTGACTGGAGGTCTGCTACTCCAAATATCTTGTTTAATCTCAGGTGTTCAAATGAGTTCTAGTCACTGGCTAACCACTGCATAGAAGGGCTTTTTAATACAAAAAAAACCCAGATTTTCAACATTTTCAACACGTGTTAGCTACCCTACCCTCACAAATAAAGATGCAACCAAACAAGCTTCAGGCTATGAGCTATGTCTGAGGTAAATGGAGGATTGTGTTCAATTGAATATTTTGAAAATGGGATGCAAATGCTTATATTACACAACAATGTCATCCGCTAAAGTTTACTTTGTAAGATTTCTTGGAATAAGCAAAAAAAAGAGCTGCGTATTACTACACAGTTCTACTAAGTTCTACGTAGAACTTTTTTTATACACAGTTAACCAGCAGTGCTAACACATGCCATGAAAGTTTAATTTCCTCCCATTTGCACGAAAAAGCAAGCTTTTTCCGCCAATATTTTCATCTCGCTGACCACTGTTTTTGTGATTTCATAAAAATCAGCACCTTTACAGACTCAATCATCATATGTGACACCCAAGGAAAATGTAAGGAAGTGTTCATTTAGATTTAGCTCATTTTACTAGAGTTAATCAAGGAAGATCTATGCAAACCTTTTGTATAGGTTAACAGAACACATTTTACCAGTCTCTATTGGATAAGAAGTCTTTACAGCCTTATAACCTTTACTCAAAAATTATTTCACCTAAAAGTTGGCACTTGGCAGAAATCACAGTAGACATTGAACTGCTGTGTATTCAATAAGCACAGTTCACTGAGAACTTGAGAAATTTCTGCTTGTAAAGTTGTTTTGTTCTGGCCACAGCTAATTCCCTTCAATCTGACTTTGTGCTGATGAATCAGGAATGAAATAACACCTTCTGTTTGAGAGGTAGTGAATGTGGAAAAGAGTGATGCAGATAGAAGAAAGGGAAAGGCGGTTGCCCTTGTAGAAGAAATTTTAGCCCCCCTAAATATTATGTAGAAGGTTTAATCCACTGATTAATAATTCACATTTATCTATGCATGCATGTATTGGAACAGAACAAGGAATCTACTGTCTCTGTGTTGGACCATATAAAAATCTATGTATCAAAAACAGTCGAGGCTTTTTCTGCAGGAGACGCCCAGAGAGAGAACCTCCTTCTCTCTCTGAATAAAATTCCTGATCTCAGAACTTACTTCTCGCTTCTTTCTTCCGATCTACACTAATTATTTCATCTACACCCTAAACATAAAGAAGTGACATCAGTGCTATGGCAAAGAACAAGTACCTGCCATTCATTGGCCATGTGATTCATGCACAGTGTGCATTATCACAGAAGCGGCAACAGTTTTCATGATGACACTGCATAAAAACAGAAAACTCTGCATGAAATTTCACGTCTTTGTTAATGCCATGCTGAAAATGATGCCAAATCAAGTCATGTAGGTTTATTGCTATTCACAGTACACAGTGAAGCAGAACAACGTTTCTTCAGGACCATGGTGGAACGCAAGAACAAAAACAGACACAACACAAGGCTGCGTTAGTGCAGACAGGACAAAATACCCAGAGAGCAGGAGAGAGAGAAAAAAACACAAGAGCAATGAAGCAGCAGCATAAGTTTTAATGAATATGTTTTAATGAATACAGGATAGCAATGGAGTCATTAGGTGTGTAAATATGCAGAATAGATTTAGACAGCATTAAATAATTGTGCAAATATCAGCAGCAGCCGGATAGAGAATGTCCAGTATATTATAAATAATGGCAATTAAAAATGGTAGTTGAGGTGTAAGTTGTTTAAGACATTCTTTCTTAACCTCTACTTTAATCCTTTAACTCTCACAGATATTGTGAATTTGTGACTCTTGGTTTTGTTCACCTGCTTAGCCACAAAGGACACTCAAGCGTTCTCTTAACATTATTTCTGGATTTATGGAGTTTTTACTGTATTTGTATATTTGAGCATGATTTCTCTCTTGCCTTTGACATTCCCATTACTGATGTATTTGAACCTGTCTCTGACTTGTTGCATTTCTGTGTTTTGCGTTTAGCAGATGGTCTGTTTAACACTTAAGCCTTTGGATTTCTCATTACTATGAATTAAACCTCCAGAGTCCTTAACCCAACTATCATTAAAGTAAAGTAAGGTGGCCCCT